>CAEFZX010017197.1:0-139706 GCA_903066825.1 Alfaro cultratus
CTATCTATCTATCTATCTATCTATCTATCTATCTATCTATCTATCTATCTATCTATCTATCTATCTATCTATCTATCATTACCCATTGTTCAGAGATATATTACAACAGTTTCCAGTAGTAATTTTCAAAAGCAGTATTTGAATCCATCATAAGGCAACATACAAGTGTCTATTGGTACATTTATCAATTTGGGCGGGTTCAAAGCTGCTGTCCTGTGATGGTTTTGATCTTTAAGGTGTTGAGTCGCAGCTGCTCAGGTGTTTATTCACTCAGAATCCAGAACACAAGCGGAATCAAGGGAGTTCAATAGCATCTCTTACAAATTTAGGAAGGAAGTTTGACTAACACACCATAAGAGCTGATTTTTCTCCTCTCTCTATAATACGCTGAAGAAATAACTAACTGGGGAAAACATTTGATCTGAGAGGATCATGCTGATAATGAAATTCCTGCTCCATCATCAGGAGAAGTTAGATGTCTGTGACTGCCTGAAGTTATACTGATAAATGTGAAACGGCTGAGAATCTGCTTTGTTTCCTCGCTTAGAGTCGGATCTTTACCCCATGAGCCAAGATTAAATATCTACACTGTTATGCTGCTTCATGGTGAGATTCAGACAAGGGTATTCTGTCATCTGCCTTTGTTGTTGTCTTTCAGTAAATAATGAGTTTATCTAAACACATGTTGAACAATAAACTTTTTTAACTTTTTACAAAAGCATATTTATGTGAAAAAACTCATCAGTTCAGCAACAAGAGCAGCCATTTACATAAATTTCATTAATGTTTTAGCAGTTTTCATAGCAAGTTTAAATATAGAAATTAACTCTTGTAAAACACAAATCTCAGATTTGTGTTTTGCCTCTCTAACTTGTTTCAGATCATCAAACAAGTGTGAACATTAAATATAACCTGAGGATATAAAAGAAAAAAAAAATATGAGAATTTTTCCTGGCTAACATTTACATGTGGGGCCCATGTGGGTTGGAAATAGGCTGAAAAATGGGCCCCAGATAGACTTTTCCACAGGTTCCATAATGACCCAGTTTTATAAACCTATATAGGTCTTATATTGGGAAAATTTGGGCACAAAATGGGTGCCAAGTGGGCAAAGCACACAAAAATCCATCCGGGTCCCACCTTTCAAGTTCTTATTAGGTACAACATAGGCTAAAAAGTGTGTTTTAATTGGGATTGTCCACAAATTCCCCAACGACCCCATTTCAAAAGCCCATATAGGTGTTAGGTTGGAAAATCTGTGCACTATTTAAATAGGGCCTCACAGCTAAAAGTACACAAACACCCATCTGGGTCCCATCTTTCTTAGGGTACATGAGGACAATCTGGGCTAAGACGTGGGAAGGGCTTTAGTAGTAGATTCTGTCGTACCCACTACTAACGGGTACGACCATTAGTCGAAACCATGGTGGCACTTGATTGGTGCTACTTGATTGGCTGCTTTGCAAAATGCAGTCAATAGCATTTCACATAGCACTGCACCGAGGAGTTTCAGCTTCCCAAGCTGCATTTACTTCTGAATATTTCAGATATGAGCCACAAAAAATGCACAAATAGGTACATTTCCCGGTACAAATGACTTGTTACCCTTCACAGAAAAGTTAGCAAACACTGAACTGCAAATATGTGATGGTCCTTTGTACCACTTTTAATACAATCAGTGTTGTTTTGCACCATCCACTAAGTTTTTCCTATCTGAAAGCAAGCGGTGCATAATTTATGTATATATATATTTTTTTTGCATTATTATTTACCCCTTCTAATGTCTAGAAGGGGTGTCCCTTTTTGTTTTGAATAATATTCCCCCTAAAATTTGACTTTGAATTAAGATCTAAAAGGACACTGTAGGTGTAATGGTATTCAGTCAGGATTCCTTTCCATGTATATCATATCTCATTTATCAGAGAGAGAGAGAAACAAATCATAATGACAGCAGCAGACTCACATTGATGCAGCACAGAGACTCACATCGCTGAACCGTTTCCATGTGCAGCTCCTCCATATGGGCTAATGGCTGCTGTCCACCGCTTCAAACCAAAGTGCTTCAAATTAGTGCTGTGTCTAGACAGCATGTCAACAAAGAGGTGCGTGTCCATAAATTTGACATTAAATGCACCGTTAGTGCATGTCTTCCAGATAAATGAGCTTTCAGAGCCGTTCAGTGTGCGTTAAATGTGCGTTCAGTGGTTATTTATTAGTGTTGAGATCTTCGGTCTCCTATTGGAGCACAGCACGAGGAAACGCCTCCTCTTTGTCACTCCAAGTGGCTTAAAGGGTACATTGTTTCGCTTTTCCAAATAACGTGATCGAAGATGGATGAGTTGTTTGAAAGAAAGTTTGTATGAATATTTTTAAAAAGTTTATATTTAGATTTAGATCCAAGGCTTTGCTTTGCTTATCTCTTCGTCAAAGGTGTCGGGAAATCGTCTCTGCCGGCTGCACATGTATAATGTGTGTCTGATGATGGATTGGGGTCACGGAGGGTCTCAGGGTTGTGATGTTGCAGCCAGAACAAACAGCTGCGCCTGTGTTTGGGGCAGTAGCTTCATGTCGACTCAGCACGCTGAAATGAGACCAATCAATGCCCGCCTCCTTCTTGTCTACATATGTGTGCTCAAGTGTGTAATGTTCTGTTTTCTAGGGTTCCTGCGCAGGCTGGGATACCAAAGATGTTTAATATGAGTATTAAAGTTAAAAAAAAAGTAGTTTTTTCCTAAATTTGAAGGTGAACCTTTGATTTCAGGGTGCACTGTACATAAAAATAATAAAATGAACGACAGTATATGTATATCATACTAGAAATCGTTTATCTTTTCCATTCATCTCCTGCTCACTGGGGATTTTTGCACTTTAACTAAAAGATGAACTAAGAATTATGTTTACATAAAGATAGTAATTATGGAGTGTGCTGTGGTGGCGCAGGGGTTTAGCACGCCACACGTTTGGAGGCCTTGGTCCTCGACGCGGACGTCGGGGGTTCGACTCCCTGTCCCGGCGACCCTTGCCGCATGTCTTCCCCCTCTCCTTCCCCCCTTCCTGTCAGCCTACTATCACAAAAAATACGAGCCACTAGTGCCGCAAAAACTCTTCGGAGAAAAAAACAAAAGATAGTAATTATAAGTTCTCCAAATACTTTTCATGTTTGTAAATGTCTAGTTTCATTGGAGGAAAAGTGGCACAGTCTTGTAATTCCCTGGATGTCTTTAGTCAGGCTATAATCTTTAATAACAGCATCTATAACAGGAAGTAAAATCAGCCCTCTGACGCTTCCACACCTTCTCTCCTTATTTTATTTAAATGTATCGCACAATAAACAGTAAAAAAAAGAAAAAAAACACCCTGATATCTGAGCTTTTCCCCCTGGCCCACCTGGAGTCCTCTTTCCTGCTCTAAATGGACCCTGGAGAAGTGCTCATTCCTCCGCTTTAATACACTGAGAGCAGCGGCACTTTTCCCACAATACTTTTGCTGTATAGATTATCCACCCTTCGTTGATTTCTGAGCTTTCTGGGAGCCCCGAGGTCTGTCTCTGCTTCCCAGTGTGTGATGCTTTGACTTCGAGTCTTTCTCACGCTCAACCAATTTTATGTATTCACCCATAGATATAAGCACTGCTCTCCTGAGGAGACTCTTTTCTTTTATTCCATAGTCTTTCACTCTGTTTTTATCCCAAATACTTGATTCTTACTCTCTCTTTGCTCCACCTGACTTGCTGTTAACTCATGCTTTTTATAACTTTGACCCAAAAATATGCTTTTTGCCCGTTGCATTGAAAAGGTGAGATGCTAGAAAGGGTAGCATCTTTTATGGAAACAGGTTACCGAAGTTATGATATAAGAATCTCTCAATGTGATTTTATCTGACTGATATTTAATTACTTGTTCTAAATTAATCACTCTTGTGGAGAAGCTTTCTGTAGATCAGGGGTGTCCAAACTGCAGCTCTCAGGCCATTTTTCAGCACTTTGAATGATTTGTGAGCCCCCCCAAAATCCCAACCTCAATTCAGTGATGGTTCAAATGTGGTCCTCCGGCAGAGTGAGTTTACTGTGAGAAGAGATCACAAAACAACTTCTCTTGGTTGCCAATTTATTCAGGACTTCGGGGTTCGGTTGGACAAGGACTTTCTTCATTTCATTCCTTCACTTCACTGTGGTTTAGACCAGTAGTTCTCAAAGCTGGGGTATGTAACTCTGGGGTCTTGAGGTTCTTTTCAGGAATTAACCTAAATACCAAAAAATGACAGAATATTTGCATTTTAGAAATGTTGTAAAAAATAAAAATAGGACTTGAAAACAAATAAAAGCAACATTTTGGCCAATATGTTGATTAATGTTGATTGTGTTTTCATTGTACCACTTTTTAAATGACTTGTATGAGTCACTTGAATTTTTATTTAGTGGGTGAGAAGCTGGAAAGTTTGGGAACAAATGGTTTAGACTTAGACCCTTCTACTTGGAGATTTACCTCACTCCGTCTGTCTGGTATCACGGCTCACCAAAAATCATAAAAGATGCTGCTGAAGCCACAACGCTTAAGCTACTTAGCGTCCACACAACCCACCACTATTTATTAAAAACAGATGCTGTTACTTTGCTCCTGGTTGCACCCATGCAGATAAAAAACAGCACAGGGTGTTCATTCATAATCTGGTTAAAATTGGATTATCTTCTTCCTGTTGCAAAGCATAAAAAAACAAGGAGAGTTTTAATGCATTACATAATTTTAGCACTTACTCCCTTTTTTGTGTTTTATTGAAGCTAAGCATGAAAGTCTTTCGGAAAACATGCTTGAGTCCAATTAAAACATAAATCCATGTTAGTCTTACAGAAACCAACACAGAGTTGTTCATAACTGTGAAGGGGAAGGAAATATTGCATGTGCCTTGCAATTGTTTTGGGGTTTTTTACATTTAAATTCTTAACATGTATGGTGTGCATTGATATTCAGCCCCATTTCCTCTGATAACTCTAAATGAAACAAAATCAACGCTATGGAAAGCAGTAGACTGATCAGAGAGAAAGTTGTAGAGCGGTTTAATCAATGTCATCTAATAATATTAATGGTGCACCCAACAAATATGGTCTTTATTTAAGAATGGCATCGAGAAGGCCAAAGTCAAAACAAAGTCCTAAGAGGACTCTTTGAGGTCGCACAAAGCCTACATACAAAGAGTCGAGTTGATGAGAGGATGAAAGGTGTTAATTAAATGCACAATCCTGGAAGAAAATATGTTGGAGGACTTTTGACTGAGTGGAGGTTCGTCTCCCAGCAGGACAATGTTCCTAAATAGTCAGAGCACCAAAGGAGAGGCCATCTGTGGCTAGACTTGAGTGGATGTTGACAGCCAGTGAAAGTCCTATAATGAGCCATATTGGTGTGTTCACAGATCACAAACTAGGTTTAAATATTCTGCATTTAGTGTAGAATAATCTAGTGTGTGAAGAGTCTTAAGTATTGACATTTTTAAACTAGAGCAACTTATCGATGCTCAAAAAATGAGGTGGAATCTCCTTTTAGCGATTTGCCAGATTGGAAGCACATTTCAACTCCATTTAATACATTATGTTAGGTGTCACGTTGGATTACAGCAAACTCAGTCAACAGAACACGTCAATGCATCCAATGCTTGTTGCTTGCATATATTGTATGCTAACATTTCTTTAAAGAAAAAAGTATGAGTCACATGGGACCAGTCTATGCGTGCTAGTTGTTAGCCTAGATGCTATGGGATAGCAGAGGAACTATGCAATCCAATTGGGTGGCCAGCCTGGGCATGTTAGCTGTTAGCCAATCCAAGGCTAACACTTGCATATCCAACGCTAAGCTACCCTATCCACGCAAATGGACACCAGAGGAAGTAGATGATTTAGTAGGTGACTAGTGTAAGCATGCTAGTTTTTAGCCTATCCAAAGCTAGCGTAAGTGAGTACTCTCAATCTCATTTGCCAGCAGTGGCTGCTTATACTGATGCCCATCATTAATAAGATCAGTAGCTGGATTCAGTAAGTATATAGCCTCCTGTAATAAGGAAGTAGTCACTACTGACAGTGCAACAGTCTTAATTTCGGTGCTGAAACTGTTCCATCCTGCGTTAGCTTGAGTTGTTTTGCGAAGAATGGGCAAATTGCTGTCATTTTCCATCCATTGTCTAATTACTATTTTGTTGAAATCCCTATGTGAATGCTTTTGCAGCACACTGTCATGACTTCTGTATGTTTTTCTGGGTAGCACTGTTTTTAGCTCTAAATTAGATGATAATTGTGAAGGAAGCAAAGTACGTACAGTAAACATTGAGTTCAAAATCATCTAAACATCCAGAGTAAGAGATCTGGGACAGGTGGTTTATAAATAGCTATTTGAAAGGTGAAGCGGTAACAAACAGCTTCTTCAACATGGGCTTTTTGAAGTCTGAAAAATATGCCACTCCTAAAACATCCTTTTGTTGGCACCACTCATTTGTTTTAGTTTGTTTCTTATTTTGGTTTGTCTCTTTAAATTTCTCTTGGCTTTCTGCACTAAAACAACAAACTCTGAATGTATTAAACCTTTTTCTCACTTTGATTCTCATCAGACTAATGGTTGCTGTCAGTGTTTTACCTGCTGCTTCTGTCATACTGTGCTTCTGGCTGCAGTACTGTACCAGCATGGTGCCATCTTTAGATTTGATGGAGGAAGACTTTTTTACTGTTAGGAACCAAACTAGGTCTTATTTCATTGCTCTTTAGAGGTAATTTTTTGTGGTAATAACAGAGGTTTACTTAAATTTAGACATGGATGGATGGAACCGCTAGTCCATCACACAATCCATTCATCAGTCCTCTAGTCAGTTGATTCGTCCAACCTTTCCTCTACTTCCATCCATCCATTTATCCATCCATGTCCTTTTGCCTATCAATCATTGTCCATCCACCCGTTCCTTCATCCATCCATCTGTCAATCTTCTCGTCAATTGATCCATCCATTCTTTTCTCTATCTATCCTTCCATCTGCTCACCAATCCATCATCCCTTCAGCCATATCCATCCATCCGTCCATCTATAACTTTTCACTAATCAATCCTTCTGTCTTTTTTTGCAATCAGTAGAACCCATCCATCCATTCTTTGGACCTTTGATGCTTCAGTACATTTGTTTACACGTGTACTTCATATTCTGGAGTGTTTTATCTCAGCCAATAACCATGTTAATTTGGGCAAATGTGTGATCCTCTATTTATCAAAGAACATGAAGACAAATCTTAACTAAATCACCCCAAGGAAAAATAATCAACAGTCCAGTTGGAGTCAGTCACTTGGCTGTGGGTCAGGTCCAATCAAAGCTTTACTTTCTCCTTCAAACAAAATAACTTTGCTAGCTAAAAAAAAGGTAAAGCACTTCTTGTTCCAAAGCACCTGATTTCCATCAAATCTTTTGCAGCCACTTGTTTTACTTTAATGCAATAGAAAACAATAAAGCCAAAATAGCAACTGCAAAGTGAATGAAACAGAACTGTTTGTTGTTCTAAGTGAACTACTCTTTAACCTACTCGGACACAGGAAGCTTATTGCAGACAACACACACAGCCACAAACATCAGATGTTCCACGCTGTTGGAGTCCTGCACAAAAAAAGGCTTTAAATGCTACAACACACATTCATGGCAACAGTAAATAACACTCTCATAAAATGCTACATGATGGGAAATGTCATGGCCCTTTCACACAGAACAAGACAACAGCACTACTGATATGTACTCAGCAAAGTGTTGCCCACTGCTGGGTGGGCTTTGAACCTTTTATGCCAGATAGACAGTGAAATCTTTTGAAAAAGATAAAGCATAAATAAACATTCAGATTTTTGCATTTCTGAAATATCCATTTCAAGTTGCAGACATCCTCACGAAGAGCTTTTTGTCCCCAACCTTACTTAGAAAAATTTTGCTTTTTATAAAACGTGCCTTTCTGGTTTTAAAATAATGTGTGCACAACTTCCTGAAACAGATTGGCATTAGTTTTATGACTTATGTTATCTTACCTTAATGAAACTTGAAGACATTTGTGACTTTAGGCACATTTTAATTGGTAAGGCAGAGGGCAAGATTAGCTTTGTAGATCATAAAGGTTATAAATCTCAGTCCCATTGGATGCATGATAACGAACACCAATCATCCCTGTTGAAATCCCCTTTTTTCAATATGGGGTTTAAACAGAGCAAGGAAATTGGAATTGCAGTGTTAATCAACAACTAGGCACATAAAATACAACTTCACCCACACAGCAGGCTGATCTCACAAAGATAATAGTGTTAGATCTGCAGGGTAAGTGACATCTAAGAGCTCATTCTGTAGTCGACCACTCTAATCTTCACACACACTCATCAGAGCGTTGAAGTTCAGTGTCTGGAGTAAAAGGGCATGTCGGCATATGAGAGCCTGGGCGCACGGCAGTCAGTATAGATCTAGCTAGCCATGCATGCTACTAATGTTTAAAGCCGCAGAACAAATGACGGGCTGAGGTTAAGTGGCTGCACAAACACTACTAATGTTATCCCCAAGTGATACACTTTGGGACTTTGGTTTGCTGCTTCACTGTTTTAAATCAGCCGTGGTTTTACTTATCATCTTCCTGCTTTAGTTCCATTCGAGGAGATAAAGGTGTGTGTCTTTATTATGGATGGATGGATGTAGACCTGTGATGTAGATGTCACACTTGTTTTATTGAAAACGTAGGGCTGGAGCTATTCTTTAACCACCTTACCCAACAAATCAAAGATTTGTTTCATGGGGGCCATCAAATAAACTACTGGATACCCTGACTTGTCTTTAGGGATGAGTGTGTGGATGGTTTCCTGTCCTGTCTCTGCGTTGTCCTGTGATGGACTGGTGGCCTCCCCAGGGTGTGCCCTCCCTCTCGCCCCATGAATCTGTTGAATTCACTGGGTTGAATCTGCTGTATTGCATCTGTTGTTGTCTTTAACAACAAGATAAAAAAAAAATGCCCTCAAATGCCAGTATCTGTCTAAACTAAATATCTTTGAGGCATTTTGAACCGCAAGTAAGATATGTTTGTTTGGCTTCTGGAAGGTGTCTCGTTTTCCAGTTGAATATTTTATCCACTACCATATGGCTGTAAAATGAAAGATGAGAACACATACACAAGGATTAATTCCAGGTAGTGATACCTTTGCAAAAAAAAAAGAAGTTTTCTTTTGGGAAAAGAAAAGGTGTAATAGACTTTTATAATTTTTTTTATTTGAAGGCTAAGTGTAGATATAAAACAGCGACTCTTGTCTGTTCTCTTGTATTGATGGTATGAACAGCTGTGTGAGCACATCCTCTTAAAAAAATCAGCATGCATGTGATTGGCCAAAGAATGTAAAGCAGAACTGGCTATGATGGAGTCATGCCAAGACTACAACTTCATCAGAGCTCTGCCACTACTTTGGCTGCAGCCAACAAGACCTCATCAAGCATCTAAACTGAACAATCCCCATGCTTACAAATACAGTGTCGTCAACAGGTCCCTTCCAGAAAGGGATTAGGATATGCTGGAGTTGAGCTCCTAGCTGGATGGAAGCGCCCACACCTCCAAATTGCTCATGCGATTTTGGCTAGATGCTGAGAGGTCCATATTAGTGATAAATTAACAAAACGGTGTAAGATTGAATTGAATGTGGAGGTCACGAAAGATTTCAGACCTGACTTCAACTCTCTTCTAAAAGAATTGAGAGTTCACTTGGAAATTGTAAAAAAAAAAAAAGAATGTAAGCAACTCTGGAGGAAATTTAATTAGATATTAATGGAGGTGTATGTATATATTTGAGCCTGTACCCATAATTTCCACCTTATGTGCATCCAGTTCTCAAAATCAGTACAGTTTTATGCTGAGCGATCATTGCACCACGGAGAAAAATGACTTTAAGTGAAACATTAAAAGTTGAAAGTTAATGTGAGTTTCATACTAATGAGTATATGCAAACTTCTGACCACAACTGAACCGATCTGATCCCAGGAGGCTGCAGAACTGATGTAGATTACAGACTTCAAGCCGCTTCAGAGCTCAGCTGGGGATAAATGTACAACAGCAACACCAGGAGGACAAACCTGTTCACTCTCCATTTACCTTTCCCTTCATTATTCTGTTTCACATATTTCCATATCTTCCCCATCTGTATTTGCATTCATACTGCCTTTTTTTTCCCCTCAATGTCTTTTCTTCTAATGGTTTCCTTCACTCTGTTCCTCACCAACACCCTCCTGTTTTCTTCTGTGGTTGTCATTATGTCCTCATCTGCATTTCTTTTGGCCCCATACTGGACAGAAGAGCAGCAGTGGAGACCATTTGGCTGCAATCCAGGATGAGATGCATTGGCTGTTTGTGGTGAATCTGGGGCCAGGCCTCTCAGAAAGGTCATGAAAGTGAAAGATAGATGCAGTGCGGCTGTTTTAGCCCAGAACTCACTTGGGCGATGTGTTCGTCTTTTTGTCCCCAAGTTCATTGGGGAGCGATGGGAGATAACTCCTGATATTAAACACCAAAATACTATATGCACATAGACATCATAGCACTTCCTTACAGAGGTTTAGCTTGGCCTGGAGTTCAAACACAATTATAAAAGCTTTTGGATGAGTTGCCAGGGGGCAGTTGGTGCTGCAGCAGGTTCAGCACGCCTAATGAAAACTTAATACTCGTTGGCAGGGATTGCCACCGTGCTTCTGTCCCAGGATTTAAAAATCTGGCCGACATCAAGCCAATGTCGAGATCTAAGGAGCCCAAAGTCTGAAGCCTGGCTCTGTATCTTTATGTGCTCATAAACACACAAACAGAAAGCATAAGAGAGAGAGAGAGAGAGAATGGGGGAATCTGCAAAACTGATCTAAACTACTGACTAGGAAAATTTCTTTCAGGGGCTTAGACTGCACACTGTGCCTTATCCCTGTGAAAGCCATAAAATCTGCAGATTGGCACATGGATCTGGTATTCTGAGGGAGGCATTTGGTCCGGCCGTGCATAAGAGGGGAAGGAAAAAGAGTTTGATCGACACTGTGTAGAGGCAGATATTTAGGAGATGGAGTTGGGAGGAAATCTGGCTGGGATTATGGTGTTTTAAAAAAAGGAAATTGTTAATGCTCTCTGGATAAGGACTGTCTGCATTAATTCAAACCACAGAGAAAGAGAGGCAGGATATTATCGAGGCAGTCCTGTTGAAGGATCCCGATGTAATGAACTCCTTCTGATCTTCAGAACTTCTAAAAGATGCAAGAAAGGAGTGAAATAAGGTATGAATTTCAGGTTTATTGCCTCTAATCAAGGGGGTTCTTTGCTGTGTTTGATTCATGCCCATGGTATGCACACTCCTAGGGAGTTAACATGTAGCCATTTTTCCTGCATAGAAAGCTGCAAGCAAGCCAAAACATATAACTAGACATTGTGCAAGACGGTTCAGTGTTTATTGGTGAAACGTGTCCGAGGTGAGGGAACCAAATGTAAACACAGGAAGAATGTGCTATGCATCAAGCTATAGAAAACATGGAGAAATTGATGAAATTTGTGTTTTTCAGGGTACAATGTCAGGCTAAAGGGATACAACAAATAGAGTTGATATTTCTTAAGTTACATACAGCTACATGCTTTGCGAAAACGATGCTCGATATTTAGAGAAAGGCAGAAAAGAGAATCCATTGATGGCATGCTGGCATTCACCATGTTAAAACAAAGACTGTTTGGTAAATTTGATACGTTAACAGTGTTTGGGAAAAGGATCTGATAATTTTACCTCTCCAGTGGACCCTATAAATAACTAAAATTCACTTGAGATCTCCTCTAAAGACATTATTGCTTCCCATTTTAATACTACAAACACCAAATTGACCTTAACAAGCAATAACTTGCACAGTGGAAGCCATCTTAAAACTACCACAGAAGCTAACATCTAAAGTTTTTCTTATCTTCACTATTGGTGGTACAGCCAATCGGCACCTAGGAATATAATTGGTGCTCCTGGATTGGCTGCTTTGCCAACACCACTTAGAAGTGTGTGAAGTAGCATTGTGCCAAAGCAGTGGTGATCACCGCTACTAAAAATCATAGATTTTAGTGCTGCTAATGCAAAAGAGCTAACTTCAAATATCTGCTAATAATAATAATATCTGCAAATATTAATGCTAGTTTCAGCCTTGCGTCAATCTTTTAGTTTCTCTGAGAAGAACCATTTCCTCCTCTAAGAGCGGTAACCAATTTGTGGTTGCAAAGTGCAAAAGTTTTACCACCCATTGTTCACTTTCTGTTCTTCCAAGCAAATGTTTCTGTAATATTCTAAAATGTTCTTGATTAGTTCTTTGTCTCCAGAGTTTGTGGCGTATTTCTTGGGTGAGTGTTTCCACTCAGTTTATGTCCAGTGCTGCGAAAACAAGGAACTTAAAGGGGAAAAAAAGTATCTCTTGTAAAATGTGAAACATAGGGGAAATAAAAATCCAGTAAATCTGACAAGACCTGTGAGATGTGGTTTTGTATAACTGATCATCTGCTTTGCACCACATTTTCAGCTAATGGCTCAAAGGGAATCACCTTATTTGTGCTAGAAAACTCTTTCTTTTGGATAAACAGTGTTATCTTTGGTATTTGTTATATATTCAGTGAAAAGAATGGAAACAAGCTGTGTCCTTGTGACAGGCTGATGGAAGCAAAGTGGCTAAAATCCAATTTAAAATTGGTTTGTTGCCAGGTTTCCTACTACTTACACAAACAACACCTCTTCATCTCTTGGCTCCAGAAGCCTCTTTTGCTGAAGGATGGAAAGTGAGGCAAAAAAAAAAAAAAACTGTGAAAGACCCTCAGAAATTATGGAGAACTTGTGAAGAGAACTTTAACAGACTGCAACAAATCTGACTCTGAAATCAAAATATGAAGAAATATTGAGTTTTCATTTTCACAGACTCTCTCTGGTTGCAGATTTATAAGTGGTCTCAGGGTTTTGTAGTGCATTTCAGAGATGTTCAAAATGCATTTTGTCTTGATTTTTAATTGCATGTCATCTTAAACATGCAAAACAATGTTCTAAGCAGCTGTAAGCTGGTTGAATGCAATATTTTTCCCATAAGAAACAAGAAGATGGATTAGTGTTTCCAGAAAAATAATAGAAAGTGATGAAGACCCGAACTTGTGAAAAAAATCATTTTTTATTGTTTTTACTTTTGGACACCTCCACATTTTACAGGTGTGCCAGATACACATTATTAGAACATTGCTAATATGCATTTTGAAGAAGGTTTGCTAGGTTTAAACCTCAGATATTTAGCTGAAGTCAGGATGTGCACCATTGTCAGAAGGGAAGAGCCTTCAGAATCAAGAGTGCAGCTCTTTGAGTCTGGTAAGCCGATGTACAAAGAGATGACGTTCTTCTTAGTTGTCTTCCCTTCCTTTCTGTGCAGAAGTGGGTGGTTGTTGCAAATGTTTAGAATATTTTACACACGCTTGTCTTCTGATATGATTTGAAAGTGTTCCAACCTCTTCTTTTGAATACTCCAAAGTGTTTTTTACCTGTGGTTTTATAAATTATAAATCAGCCAATTCAATGTATGGAGAAGTGGGGAAAAAAATCACTCGAAGAGAAAAATTGCAAGAATGGCCGTATTTATTGAGTTTCAGCAGCTCAACGTACCCGGCCCTTTCACCAAAAGAAATTTCACTCCAGATTTTGCGGCATCACAAAACCTTTGCAGGATCTCTCTAAAGTAAGTCAGGGTTATTTTTCGTTTTATCTCCATAACCTCTGATATAAAGATTACAATTTGTATTCATTTGTGAACAACCATTTTTCAAGTGTTGCTGCATACTGTCAGCTGAGCTCAGGATTAGACTTGGATTAGACCTTTGTAATTCATGAAAATGCTTTGATCTACCTTCAAACTGAATTCATGCTAAAGGCAAATTTGTTATTGTAATGACTCAAATGAAGAGTCAGTGTAGATGGTGATTCTCTGTAGCAGTCTGTATCACAGCTAGTCTGAGGAAGCCTCTTGGTCTTAGAGAATAACAGTGAAAAAACAGCATCAAGACTTGTGGGGGCCTTAACATGGAAGCTGGATTTATACTGAAATTAATCACACAAACATCTGAAGGCTGTTGCTTCTACTGGATTTTATTTAGAGGCATCACAAATCTGCACATTAACACCTACTTTACTCTGCCCCATAAAAACTTAAAGCGATGGATTAAAGGTTGTGGTCTGAAAGATGGGATATTAATACTTTTGCAAGTAATAACTGAATGCTGCAGAAAAATGCTAAAAGTATGGGACTCAGTTTCCAAAAATTACCTCTGTTTAGCTTCATTAGTTAGACTTCAAATTATTTACATCTGTAGTAAACCCAAACAGATGTTGAACGCGTCTCAGTTAACAATCTGGACAGTTTTATAAGCAATGAGATTCAAAAGCAGGCTTTCTAGGAAAAAAAAAGTCTAAATCCAGGAAAATAAGAGGTCATTTTTTTCTGCTTTGTAAGATAACTTCATAAACAAACCCAGTGATGCATTCTAAAACGCAGATATGAAGCGAAACATGCTGACCCATTATCAGGACGTTTTGCATAAGTAAAGCAAAGCAACAATAGGTAATAAAGGCTCATGGGGAGATGTTTGTTTATCTCATGCCGACATTTACTTCAAACGGAGCCATTTATGTCTCAACTTGCAGATGTACATATGTACAATAGGATGGATTTCATCTTTTAGGGCTGAACAAAGTCGTCTATCTTCTCCGTGTGAATCCAGGGTCTGAGTCGCATTGAGCATCCCTATGCAGGCAGGGCGACACCTTGTATGCAGCTATTTGTCAGACAGTTCAGACAATAATGTGAACACTGAGCTTGGATTCTGATGGAAACATTCTGCCAAGAAGGCCCAAACAAACCTCCACGCATTTAGGCTTGATGGAGTGCGTCTCCGTCCGAGTCTCTGCTGGAAAATAAATCACTGCTGACTTGTGAGTCTTGCCTTTTGCATGTTATTTCACTTTAACCTGCATTAAAGAGACAAGCCAGCGCAGATCACAACATATTACCTCAGCTCGGCGTGCAGCGAGGTGGACGGGCCGGCCTCCACGGCGCAACGTCAGAATAAATCTCGGAGGCACAAAACCAGACGAGGTTCAGGAACCAAAGCTCCGACTTGAGCTTTTGTTTTTCCTGAAGCGAGGAGGAGGAAAAGGCCGTCTTCAGTCTTTCCGTCGGAGGGTTTTAATATTGGCCTCAGTAGCAGTATTATTGTGTCTGGGTCTCTGTGTCGACAGGTTTGGCTCCTCCCGACACCTCAGAAACTGGTTTAGTGCTTTAACACCATCTCACACTCCGCCGTGACCCTTTCAGTGCATCAGCACTAAAAACATATTTTTAGAATTTTATTCAAGAGCCTCTCCTCAGGGGATTTACATTTTTCACGACTGAGTAACGGCGTGCAAATCGAAGCTTTTAGGAGGTGGATCGCTGTTAGCTGCAGGAGGATGGAGCTGGAAGCCTTGTACTCATGTGTGCAGTTTTCTTACCAATGTTTACTATGCAAACTCTGCCAGGTCACAGAAGAGGTCACACACTCTAATTTTTCGCTGGACCTCCTTTCGCTTTGATTTTAACACAAATTTGCTGTGGTATTGTTTTATTAAGATTCTGCAATGTGACATAATTTATTTCCGTCCATCGTTGCACAAATTTTTCACCAAGCTCTAAAATGATGGGAGAATCTGACCTGGAAGAATGTGTGCCACACACATGGATGTGGTGTCTCATCCATGTGTGTGTAATTATCCGTCGGAGGCTCAGACCTATTTATAGTTAGATCCAGGTGGTGACGTTCTTTTATTTGGCCAGACAGTGCAGCAAAGACAATGTAGTAAATTCCAGCAACTCTGGAGAGACATCTAGTTTCCCTGTTATAACTTAGAGATTGCACCACTTAACCCCAGGTACAGTACCTCATTAATTCTTCACATTTATGTTATTGTAACCTATACCTTAAATATATTTTAAAGAGAATATATGTGACAGGTAAAGCCAAAACGGTGCAGAATTTGTTCAACCTTCTACAAATAAAACATTAAAAGTGATGCCGTTCCAATGCATTCAGCCCCTCTGAGTCAATACTTTGTAGAAGTATCATTCTCTATCAGTTGCATGTAAATTTATACACACAATGTTAAATTTTAGTTGCCTCATCTACTTCTAATTACTGCCAAGCCTGTAGAATCAAGAGATTACGTAAATATAGCCTGTCTGACAGCAGGAAGTGGGCTGAAAGATATCAAAAGAGCAGCGTACTTTACATGGTCCATGATCTGGCTCAGTGTAGGATCATGCACCAATGTGAATGATTGTAAGAGAAGATGAGAAACAAAATCATTGACATTTGTCAGTCTGCAAATGGTCACAAGGCTATAAAGCTTTTGGACTCCAGTGAGAGAGATGGTACAGAAACGGTAGTGAACCCCCTCTGGAGTGGCTAAGCTACCAAAAACAAACTTCAAGTGCACCTACACATTGGTTAATATATTCTTAGTTATTTACTTGCATTTTTCATGTTAATGTAATATTTATCCAGCTAGAGATTCTCACACCAGCAGATGCTAACACTGGACAGTAACGATTGCCCAAAACACTAAAGGTCACAGTTAGATGGAAGCCCAGATGAGAAACAGTCATGCATTGGACCCGGTATCATCATCACAATGTTCACCTGTATTATTGCTATTGCAAGATTTTCTAATATCATGCAGCTGAGTTCATATCCCCAGCATAAGTCACTGAATTCCTCTCAGAGCTGCAGCAGCGACTCCACTGTGTATTTCTGCTTTTTTTTTTTTTACATGCAGTAAAACTCCTGCATTAGCAGTCAGTGTCTTACCCCAATATGCTTCGGTGCTGTCGAGCATACAAGAGCTGCAATAGGATTTAAAACCGCAGTCGAACCGACTAGAGGTTAGATTAGAGGTGCTCTTATACAAGATGTCGCCTGTACGCTATAAACGTCAAATAGATATAGTTTTATTTATTTAATCACGTGGGATGTTTGGGAGGAAAGAGCTGGACAGCGGGAGGTGGGAAAAGGAGGCTCAGTTGGCGCGCGGTTTTATGACATAATGAGGTGCCCATGTTGGCAAATACACTCCCAGGTGGATCGAGGTTTATTGCTAAAATCTTTTCACAACCACAAAAACCAGCATAATGTCTGTGTTGATGGATCCCAGGGCACAACCTGTTCTGTCAGTGTTGATTATCCTTAGAAGGCATAACAAATATGAATAGCTTTTTTTATTTTTCCGTCAAAACTCTTTTTAGGAGCTCAACAAGCATTGCAATCTGTTTTTTAATATATTTTTTTATGTATTGCGCTTGGTACCTCCAGTATTATTGAATGATGATCTGTTTGGACATCATGTCTGTTTACATTTTTAGAGAAAAGTATCCCTTTCTGCAAGAGTAAAGCTAGTCGAGGGCTAGTTGTAAGCATTAATTTTAATGTAACTGTTGTTTTTGTCTTAAAGCAACAAAAAAATTATGTTTGAGTTTTAGGGTTCAAACCTGAGGCGGAATTGGTTGTTTAAAAATAGCTGCAATACACAGTTTACTAAACGGTTTAGTCATTTTCTGCTCTCAGCGTGTAATTTCCTGCTATTACATTCATCTCATCTCAAAACTGTCAAACTGGAGTAAAAAGTAAAGAGATGTGCAAACAATTCAAACTAATGCAACTTCAATATTCGGCTTTTTTGTGTTTTAGTTGCTTTTTTAGCAATTTCTTTACAGCCAACAAAACTAATCTTATCTTTTTGCAGTATTTGCCAAATTATTCCCTAAAAATACAGTTTGTAAAAGCTCCTACTTGTGCTGTTAACAGAAAATATAATGCTGCATTTGTTTGTTGAGGCCAGTAAAATAGGTGAATGGACAGACGAACAAAATATCTGACCACCGTCAATATAGGCCTCCAGTGTCAGAAAACACATACAAAAAAAGCCAGATTGTAGTTTTAAGAATTACTCAAGGACAAACATATTTTATGTCACTACGCAAGAACATTATGCAGAAATATTGAAGCAAAATCTCATGACATCTACCAGGAAGTTATAGGTTGGACGTGTATGGCTCTTATGCTTATTATAGTTAGCCTGAACATGCTGTCGCATTAGTTACAAAGGTTTTTTTTTAGTGATGTCAAATTCAATGTTTTAGGTTAATCCATGAAGCTGGTGTGCAAATGCACAAGGATTTGACCCAAGTCAAAAGTTTTAAAAGAAAATGGTACCAAATAAGAAAAATAAGTAAACTGCTGAATTAAAAAAAAAAAAAAAGTTTGGAAATTCTCTCAGTTTTTAAATTTTTCTTATTATCTTTTCATTTAGGAAATAGAAATTATTTACGTGATCCTTTATGACCTGAAACGGGGAAAAACTTGGTTTGATAAAATCTTAAAATTTTACCTTCTTCTAGCCAAAAATAAAAAATGTTTCAGGATTTTTGTTCAAACTTCTCCATTTTTTTTTCAAAAGGTGCAGAAAGAACTTTGTCATCGTTTACATGGAAATATAATTTCTAATCTATCTATCTATCTATCTATCTATCTATCTATCTATCTATCTATCTATCTATCTATCTATCTATCTATCTATCTATAGACATATATATAGTATATACAGTATATATATATTTTACATCAGGCATTACCAGGAAGATAAATTTAAAGTTTGCACACAGGATAAAGTTTCATCCTGACATTTATCTAAGTTTGCACTCAAACTCAACACAGCGTTTTGATTTGAACAGTTCTCACAGCAGCATCCAGCAGTGCGACTGATTCAGGAAAGTAAGGACGAAATGTTTAACAGGTCAAATGGGCCAAAGCAAAGAGCATTGTCCTTATGACCTCAGTGAAATCTATACCCTGAAGTCCTGCCACGCAACTCGGGTAAACACTGGGGCTCAGAACCAACACACACATTCATATTCTGTGCCTCATTGCCACATAGATCTGTATGTAAATAACTGCAGAGTCAGGGAGCAAACACAGCATCCTGGCTCAGCACTTTGGGTTTCACATTCAAGTCGATAAGTTTTCCATCAGTGAAACTAATCTGATTTCTTTCTGTTTTGTTGCATAAATGAAGTTTGCTCTGCATCACTCCTTGTTCTATTGATGCTTCTGCAGGACAGAACAGTTGTTTTAATTTAATTCCTGATTCATCTTTTAATTATAGTTTCAGAAATTCCCATCACTCTCTGCTTCGTCGCAGAATGTGAGCTTGCTTGTTTTTCTGAGATCTGAAGCAAGATCAGTGATGATGCAGAAAAGGTTGTATTGTTTTCTGAGAGAAAAATATTCTTATTAAAATGTGGTGCTTAAAACTGAAAACCCTGTAATATATACAGCATATTTCATACTCCTATTTGCATATCTAATAGATGTAAACCCTCTCAGGCTGCATGTCAAAACTAAAAATAGGCAGCTAATGCTTGGTCTTCAATTTGCATCAAAACCTCTTGGAAATAAAGTGATTAATAACTGAAACATGTAAGGACCTGCAGCTGTTTTTAAATATTTATGAACATAAATTAGAGATGTTTGCATTCATGGTCGATCTCTGATTACAGGCCGGAGAGGGGAAAGGTCAAGTTATAAATTAATGTCACAGTGACCTTAAAGCCTTTAAGGCTGCAGCAGCAGAGAGACGGTGCCTTGCTTCTGTTACATCTTCATTAGTTTGCTTCCCAGAGACGGAGGTGGAAGAAAGGGAGAAATCTTTACATTTCAAAGCAGATTTGGATAACTTTCATTAAAAATGGAAAACACAGCATTGACTACATTGATTTTGTAGGAAATGTTTGGTCTGTGTGATTGACTGGCGACATGTCCAGGGTGTATCCCACCTAAAACCTAATTACTGCTGAAGATGAGGACCAGCAGCCCCTTTATGGCCACGTAAGGAAAAACATGTGGAATGGATGGATGGATGCTCTTTGCACTTGAAGCTAAAGAAGAGAAGAATTTATCTAGAATAAACCCTTAACAATTTGTCTGTGTTTTAGCCTAATATTTACAACATGCAAGAACACTTGAATATGTTTATTCAAGCTAAATATGTACCTCTCAGTACATATTTGCAATACAATAGCACAGCGCCCCGTATTACTCTTACTAAGGTAGCAGTGTTTTAAAACTACATTTGGTAAACAATTACAGCATGCGCGTTAAGTAATAGACTGCAGATAGCCTGACTAAATTACTTGTTTCTCCTGATTACTACATGTAATCAATACCTTGTATTATTAGGAATACATTAGGAATAATGGTTGCTTTTCTGTCGTGATTCAGAAGCAGTAAGATCAACATTTGAGTTTCAAAATGTGCAGTTTTTATATTAGTTCAAGCATCTTTTATCCTTGTTTATGCCAAATTGTTAAGTCTTCCTGTCTCACTTTATAATGGCTTGTATGACGAATAGATGTTCCTGCCTCTAAAATAAATCTCTTGTAAAAATTTACAAACGCTTTGGGTTTGAAAATCCTCCTGTGTGTTTTATTTTGAAGAATTTCCTCTTCTGCCTTCAGTGAGATTGGCTTCCTTTTTATCACACCAGGTGTTTGCGGCCAATCACCCCACCTGTTGTGCCTTAATCACAGGTTTCTCTACAGTTGCACTTTGTTGAGTTAATGTTCCTCTGGATCTGTTTATTTAGTTTCATTTTCTTCATGCTCTTTACCACTGACAACGGGGAGAAGAGAAGCATCTGTGCGATGCAGGTATTTAACTGTTAGATGTTTGTGTCCACTTTGATGTTTCTATTAGCTTTACACGTAAAGGTCACCCAGCTCCATTGATCCAACTGCAAACAAACCTCCCAAATCCTTTCAGGTTGATGTTTTATAGATCTGAATCTGTAATGTTACTTAATATTTTAGTTTCTGAAGCTGTTGACAGAAAAAAAAACTAGCTTTCAGTACCTCTGTTACCAATAGCATAACAGCTGGAGTGAAAAATGACTACTTTGATATAGTTTTGCGTCTTAATTATCGTTAATTGGAAATTGTGTGGTGCTCTTTGTAAAGTTACTGTCGAAACCTAGCTGTAATTTCGGTTAGTTAGCCTGTCAGAGCTAATATTTCAGTCATATTTTCACCATTATTCATTTATGAACTCTGTTTCAAACTATTTAGTTAGCAAGCAAAATTAAATATTTAGCAGAAGGCTACATGTTTATTCAGCATAGCAACTACTTAGCTTGCTAGCTAAATATTTGGCTCCAAACTAAACAGTTAGCTTCAAGCTAAATATGTAGCTTGCTTACTATGTATTTAGCAGCTAAATATGTAGTTAGGAAGATGAATATTTTGCTTCTTTCCATGCTTTGCTTTAATATTTAGCTTCAAACTACATATTTAGCTTGCTAACTAAGTATTTAGAGCTAAACATTTAATCGGTTACTACATATTTAGCTTGCTAATTAAACATTTAGTTTAAATTGTGACATTTATGAATGAATGACAATATAATTAATAAAAATGAACCCATGTTTTTGTTTTGCTCTTATGAGAAGGCTACCAACCCAAATTATTGCTGTTAATTTTTGACTATAGTTTTAGAAATAGCACACTATAGGACAAAAAATACTCACATTAAAACATGAATGCAGTTTACTTCCAGCATGAACCGAGCTGACTCTCTCGTATTATTGGGATCAAACCGCACCAGAATGGGTGATATGATGGTCTCCAAGCTGTGCTGCATCTCGGAGAGCTCAACTGTCTGGTTCAGACAGGAAAACAAGACATGAGCTCCTCTCCAGACCCTGGCAGAGCGCGGTGAAGGCCTGAAGCTTTTGGAGGCGTTTCAGGGAATTTTGGCCAAGAATGAGCCTCACATTCTCATCCTCTGTGAGAATCAAGTCCTGGACTGACTCGCACTGAAATGGACCCAAAAACTTACAGACGAAGTGTAGCTGATACAAAACATGTTGTGAAGCAGCTGCATTAACAAGCTCGTGGGGCAGGACAAAGTAAACTCCCACAGCTGGAGAGTGCAAGAATTAGAACCAGGACTTGATCTCTAGAGCCTGGATTTTAAAGGTATGTTGGCATAAACTGGGACTCTGTATTTCTTGAAATGTTTTCTACATTCAGATATTATTTATCCTGATGAAACACAGTAATATTTACTATCACACATCTGTGAACACCTGTCCTTAATTTTAAACTCACTCACTGGATGATCTGAAGATAAACCTGCCAGGATGTTAATGGTGAGCTCTTCAGGGTCTCCTTAAGGAAGCAGTGGCCTGATGATTGCAGATTACATTGACTGATTGTCGTTTTTTGCGTGCAGAAAGCTTCTACTGCGATGGTTTACTATCGTAGTTATAGTAGATTCATGTGGGAGGTTGCAGGCCAACAAGTGGCTGCAGCTTGGCATTTTACTCGTCAGTGTTGACTCATGTTTTATATAAAACATATAAAAAATTTAATTTTGCGGTAGCGCAAATATGCTTGTTTAAGAAAAGTAACAGTTTCTGTCTCCAATACAATAATACAGCTTTAATGAAGAGTTCAAACTTCATGATTTGGTGGAAAAACATAAATTTTCACTTTCAGATCTTATGCATCTTGGATTTTTTACTACAGGCTGTGGTTTTATTTTCAAATGCTTTGTGTAGTTTAAGCAGTCTGTGTAACCACTAAACCATTTAGGTAAAGGTGTGTGTCGCTTCATCCGTGATCACAGAAATGCATAAATTTTCTCTGAACACCAGATTTAGTGTGAGTTTGTTGCCGATGTGTTTGTGTGCATTTGCATGCCCGGTGCCGGTCCATCTGTGCCGTCACCCCCTCCCCATGCGACCAGATGACTCAGCTGGATGTCTGTCTGCATGTCTGACATGATGCAGGGCCTCGGCCTCAACTGGCCTTGTGGGAGGTCCCAGCCCAGCATGGCTGAACAGCAGGTTGTGGCTTCGCTTTCCACCTCCAGGCCACCACAACCGATTTCCCTCATCTTCTATCGCCACTCCTCAGTTTTTAACGTTTTCAAAAAGGGAAAATTGACAAGCAATAATGAAGGAATATTCCTTTTTTGACCTGATGACTGACATGTTCTTGAAGATAAATATCAAATTTAACCAAAGTGTTTTTATGCAACAACAAAAGCAGCAGGTGTGATTTTTGTAAAATAGTGTTGTTTGCTAAACACTGACAGAAAAGCCATATGAAATACGCCCAGAATTTTATCACTTAAGATAAAAATTTTCTATTCACACAAACATCAATCCAATCACGCTATCCTTCACCAGTGCACAGATTCAAAACTTGCAAGTTTTAAATTACCACTTTAGCACAAACTAAGCAAGAGGTGTGACTTGATTAAAAGTTTTCAAGGACTTAATTGCAGGGTCTGTAATTAATCTCATTTAAACCAAACCATACCTCGGCAAAATAAGCAGCATTTTAAATTAAAAAATCCGCTTTGCCGCTGCCTTTCTCCTCTGGAAACAGAATACAGTTGAGTAGATAAAAATGCTTTCATCATGTGCAGCGTCTCACTTCTGCTCTCGCTCTTGAACTTGGTACTGAGCCATCAGAGATCTATAGGAGGCCTCATGAGAACAAATAGCCCGTATCTAATCTATTTCCTCTCCTGATGAATTCTGACTACATGGCTGCTGATTTCTGCAGTAAAAATAGCTGAAAATGCATCCTCCTCTTTCATTTTCCTGTCTTTTCTTTAAATCTGCGCCATTTTCATCCCATTCCCTCACCTTTGTATTCCTCTTCACTTCTGTTTTCCACCCGTGTCCTCCATCTCTCTCTCTGCCTCTCATATTCTCAGCCCCAGCTCGCTTTGTGAGCAGCTGAATGTTTACTTCATGTCAGCCTCATCATCCATTCTGACTGGGCCTCTGCTGGGAGGATTTGCTCCTCTCTTTCACATTTTATTTGTTCCCCTATTTGCTGCTTCCATTAAAGATGAAATTGAAATCTCCTGTGCCAACACACACCAGATGCCGCGACTAACAGAAACACAAAGCGAGCTGTGCTTTGGCGTGTGAAAGAGCACACACCTCTCGTCCTACTTTTTCTTGCTTTACCTTCTTCTCATCCGCCAACACCGACTTGTCTCCATTCTGTAGTTGTTGCAAGTGCGAAAGGAGATGCTTTTGTCTTGTTTTTGTGTGGTATGATTTATTTCTTGCTTCGTCAAGGGAACTGACTCTTCCTCTTTCTCAGTCTGGCACTTTTCAACACATTTAAAAACTTACTTTTCTCACTTCTTTGCCTAGATCTTTGAAACAAAATTTAGCAACAAGAAGATGTGAGCTAAATGACTCGCAGTGCTGGTGAGAAGTTCACATCAACTCTTCAGGAGCAGGAATTGCCTGATAGTTTCATGGGGCTTTAAGGGTTTTTGGATTGTTTATCCTGAGTGTGATGATGATGCAACCAATGACTGATATGCCCAGACCCCAGTAACAATTGGTTAATAAAGGGATCCTTTTTTTGGTCTGGTAGTGTGAGAATATTTCCATGACGTTTTAAGTTTGGGAGTATTGGGTACCTGACCCCTTGATAGGGACTTTTGGGTCCCTGTACGACTGGCATTACCAGGAGAATGTCGTCTTGTTTCCATTGAGAATTGGACTCTTCCAAGGTTGCCCTTTGTCACTGAGTCATAAGGTGTTGAGGGGATCTGTTTTGGATGTGGTTCTGTTGTCTTCATCCCATTATGATCTTCAGCTTTCACTGGCACAGTTTGAAACTGGGATGGAGATCTCTGTACCCCCAGGTCTGAGACCTTGGTCTTGAGCCAGAAAAGAGTAGAATGCCTTCTCCAGGTTGGGGATGAGGTCCTGCCCCACGCAATGGACTCCAAGTATCTAGGTATTATTCAAGAATGAAGGGAAAAATGGAGTGAGAGGTAGGTTGGCACTGGGCAGGCTCTGTCCTAGTGTGTTGTAGTGAAGAGTGAGCTGAGCTGAACAGCAAAGCTCTTGACTTGCCAGTATGTTCTTTCCATTATCTATGGCAGAAACTCCATGGAGAGAAAAGTCTGGGCCTTTCTGTTTAGGTTTCTGCCTCAAGTGGATGAAAATGTTTGGACGGACTGACCATTCTCTGTAACTCAAGACGGTTGTGTGCTAAAATCTGATTAGATCAGCAGTTTCTGAAATACTCTGGCTAATCCGTCTGGCACTAACGACCATGCCATGTTCTAAGGGACTAGAATCGTCCTCCTTCTCCATTCTGGACTTTATCAAGTCGTCTTCGTCACACCTGGGTGCCTGAATGCATGGAGAAGCTGCAACAAGCAGTTGAATAGGTGTACCTAATAAAGGGGCCGGTAAGTGTCTGTATATTTTTGAGTTTTGGTGAACAAACCCTGTTTATACAGAAGAACAATTACAAAAGGTCTCAAATTCATGACTTTTATGCCCCAGGAAATGTATGTACAGTTCTCTGTGGGAGCATGGAAAACTGTTCCCCGTCTCTCCGTCTTTCTCGTGACGTCGGTGAAAACCTTCAGAGAGGTCGTAGGCAGTGTTTGGATGGCTGCAGGAGAAAACAAAAGCAGCACTCTGCAGGTTAATGAGGCCAGGAAGACGCTTTGTGTCGAGCTTCATCAGTATTCAGCGGAGGTGCCCCACCCGTGCTCTCCCAATATTATGCCAGTCATTTAGGTCAGCCACATTATGGTGCCTATGTGAGAGGCAGCCACCCACACACACACAAAGATGTAAACAGAAGATGGAAGAATTTTCAGGCAATTTAGTAGAAATACAGTCTCATCAGCTGCTCACCTCCTCATTCTCTCTAATCATTAGCTCTGTCCCTCACTCACTGCCTTTCTTTCCATTTTGCAAACATCTATTTCTTGCTACCTGACCCCCTTCGTCTCTTTCTATTCCCCACATACTGCTCCTTCAATTAAGATAAAGTGGCTAGTCCTATATAAATTACATTAACATCTCTAATGGCTGCCGCAGGTTATTGGTTTGTCATTAGGACCCCACTCAGTTCAGCACAGGCCAGCTTCCAGAGCTCAGTAAGGGATTTAAGAGAAGCAGATCCTAGCTGCAGGCGAAGGCCTTTGACAGTTTTTACTCAATCCACTAATGGAGAAAAGGAAAACTGAAAGCATCAAACTTCCAGTTTCTTTATGGGCATCAGGCTCTTTTCTGCTGTCTACCGGTAAGTTTCTCATTTAAATGGTCAACTTAACTTTGTCAGTAGTTGGTTTCCACCGTATCGCCTTCTCTTTATGCTTGGTATGCTTTGGGGTTTTGTCCATTTGGAAGACTTGTATGTATCCAAGCATGTTAAATATATATTTTTAAAGATTTTATGTAATTACAGGAAAGGGGCACAGAAAGAAGAAGGTATGCATCCTGCAATGATCTCAATATCAAGAATCAAATCCAGAGCTATTACAACCAAGTAACAGCTTTATTATCCTAGCTCATCACTTCAGATGTTGGTTCAGTATTTCCATATAATGTTCTTTTCCCATGACGTGGAGTGCAACCATGCTGTACCTTCAGCCGTCTTAAAAAATGTATGATGTCCTGGGCTTTCCCAAATTATGCGAAGGAATAGTCACCCTGAGGTATGTTAAACATTGGTTTCAAGTAAAATAAAATTACTTCAAAAATAGAATTGCTGGATCATTTATGACTGATTGTCAGGTTATCTTAACCCACTCGCCCAATGTTTGAGCAGCAAATTGAAGCTGACCTGTAGAAACTCCAGCAGGTACGATATGTCATAAATATGCAAACTGCGGGATCGTGGACATTACGAGTGAAAGAGTGAAGTTGGACTCTATCATAACATGGATCATGCAGTACTGATGACTAATAGTGTTATGGTACAGATTCATATTCTGAAAAGACTTGTTTTTTGTAAGAAAATGGATATTTGTAAACCTGTACTTTGTGTAGATTCACTCCAGTCACATTTGAAGATTATAAAAAGTCTAGCTCTGTGAAAGGAAAATATTTTAAAAACTTGAAGCTACAAGGGTTCCCCTAATAATGAGCCTGGTTCTTAAAAACCCATTTGCCCTTTGACACAATCACAACATGAATGCTTTTACAATGTAGCTTCATCTCACATTGCAATGTTATTCCACCATCATCTGATTGGGATTTTGAAATATTTGATGTACCGTAAAGAACAAATTCCTTTAAGAGCTAATTTATTTCGCAAGATTATTTTTATTTTGCACAGCTGCTTTGGTTTTGACCTGTGTAATGGTTTCATGAGACGCGTCAAACTCTTATGTTGCTTTTCAAGAACTCCATTGGTGCAGCTTTATTTTCACTTTAGCTCTCCGTGTTTCACTGACATACCTGAGCAACAAATTGGCATCAAATTGATAGCCTAGAGCTAAATGTCCTTCCTTCCCTTCTTTCTAACATAACGCTAAGCCTGAACTTCTTAAAAAAAGATGAGAACATTTCTCCTAATTATAATTTGGACTGTTGGATAGATCGGATGGTCAGTTTTGGTTACGTATTCCACTAAAAAAATCATTTTAATGAACAAAAGTGGCTTGTTTTTCTTTCAGAATGTTAGTTTTTCAAATCTTCCTCATTGATCTGCTGATTCTGATTTAGCGCCAAGTGTTTTTATACCATCACACTTGGCTGCAATTTATGCATGAGCTAAACGTCTTTAATCTTGTGCAGTAGTAGTATATTGGCAAGAAATTATCATTTAGCAAACTGGAGCATGAAAACTAATTTGTCATTAGCGTAGAAATTTGGGCTTTTGTATTTTTATTTTCGAGCAAATGATACCCAAGGATGCTGGGGGTGACCTCTTTGCTGTCTCTGTGCCATATTTCACTGCTGCTAACCCAGATGGGCTCAGCTTTGGATTCGAACACAAACTGCACATGGCATGCAGCTGGAGCTCTTAATCTTGTGAATCATAGCAGTTTAGCAATTTTAAATGAGTCACTGCACAGCCTGGTGTCACAGTAACCATCTGAAAACAGGGAACGAAGGAAAATAATCAGATTTATTCTGATATTTGGACATTCTTCGCTCTTGCAGATTTGGAGGAACTTTCTCACTCCGGCAGCTACAAGAATATTTAACGCAATTGTCTGCTTTTGAGGGATCTGAATTATTTATTGGATTAAACTCAATAAATCCAAACATTATTTTTGACACAAACATTTCTAATTTTCTCTACCTTTTTATGAAAAGCTTCCTTTCCTTAAAATCTGCCTGTGTTGATTTAAATATGTCCCTAAATTGGTTTTACACATTCTTAATGAAAAAGTTGAAATCCAAGGGGGCTTGAGGGGGTCATGATATGAAAACAAAACATCTGAAGCAATTATACATACAAAATGACTTCTCTGGCTGTTTCTACCTGTCTGAGGCTTATATTTTTTTGTCAAATTAGTTGCGTAATAAATTTGTTATGAATCGTTGGTTTGCTCCCGTAATCTTTAATCTGTCCTGGTTTGTTCCAGATTATCACACTGTCAGAATCTCACAGCTCATACCTACTTCACTCCTTCTGTTTTGGAGGAGCCGTGGTCTGAGTCGGGACGTCTTATTAGGGAAATAACTAGTTGAAATTGCCCTTGACAATTTGATGCTCTCAGTATATAGAAATGAGACAGAAAATTCAAGCTAAGCTCCACTGCAGCAACACTTTAAAAAAAAAAGAAAAGGAATAACAACTGAGGGGGAGAACATTTATTTTCTTCGTTTGGTCCCTGGGTTGTCAATCTACTCATTGAGGGTTTTAAAAGTAGCTGAGGACGATCTGCAGAGAGCCCCGTCTGTATTAAACATGGGCGTATTCGCCTTGTGGTTAATGTCAAGTGTGGCTAAGGTACCTGGGTCTCCGAGGGGGTGCCGAGCGAGAGCACTGTTGATGTGATTAAAATGTTGGAGAACAGCCAGAGGGTGATGGCTGGCACAGATTCTGCTCTGTCACCTCCTCCTCCTCCATCCCTCTCCTCTCAGTGCCAGCTGTCAGTTATGTCAGTCAGTTTGCTAATGATGCTCCTACAGAGCTCAGAGCGCACCGATACATCTGTCATGCCCAAATATCTCTCTGTTCGTATGTAAACAGTCCTCAAACGGCCTAGTTTTGTGCGATTCTAGTTTTTACGCCGGGTTAAGAAATGTATTATTCATAAACGCTCTCTATTCATTACACCACTGATGGTCAACATCCAAGAGCATTTTCACACTTAACTTCTTCCATGAGCCTCAGTGTTGGTGACAAAATAATGCCCAGACAGAATATTTTAGCTTAGTACTTCTGCTTCCAGTCCATTAAAAGTGGGTGCTGTCACTGAGCTGCTATTTTTCTTTTTCAGGGATGTTATCAGTCCTGTCAAACGTGCAAATCGTATAGTTCACAGTCGAGCAGCGGCTACCCAACCCTGATGGGTCAACGAATTTACACCTCGACCACTTTAGATTTTAACGCAAACCTTCAAACTGCTTCCTTAATGAAGAATTTCACAGGCAATTTGCGCATCATGACATCTGAAGCGTCTATTTTTAAGATTCTTCTTGTTCAGATATGACTCAACAACATTTGCATAGAGAACTTGTGATGTGTTTTATTGTTTTGATTGTAAGTTAGTGGTATTTTCTGTCAGATTGCCAGAGAAGCTGTGAGATTAGCAGCTCTAATCACTTCTAAAAGAAGGAATAAAATGCAGACTAAACTGTAGACGCCAAGAAAGTCACTGATGGATAATGTGGTCGATATGTACCGGTTATCTGTCTTAAAGGTTAATCCCAAGGCAAAGCTCTAAAGGTGGATGGATTTAACATTTGTCTGTTTTTGAAGATGTCAGGAAAGAAACAATGGACTGGTTTCTAGGGTTGGGAAATTAAAAGCACTTCATGAGTGATCTGATTGTGATTCAGACGGCTACAATGAAAGTGCACTCAGGAAAAAAACCCTTACCAACCCACCACACAAACACACTGTCCTTTTTAAGTCAACAATAACAAAAAATTGCCATTCGATACATCAGATACATTTTTAAAAATCAAACTCAGACAATATTCACAAGTCATTTAGGCCCGTATTTTTCAGTTTGTTTGGTTCTGTGGATGAAGAGTAGACTTGGGCCCAGTCCACACAGAGATAATTTTAGGTGTATCTGCAAAAGTGTTTTTGTAAGTCACTGCATCCACACAAATTCGGCATCTTGGGAGACCAGAAACAATAATTTTTTTAAACTGGGTCCCAGATTGGATACCGTTCAGATCAGCAGTTTGAGGTTTCTGTGTGAGGATTTCAGAATATTTCCTCTTATTGTGGTCAAACAGCTTGTTCAACCATAAAACTTTTCTCCGCAACACCAGTTTGCTTGTCCGTGTGGGTGGGAGTGAATTTCAGTCAAACTCGAAGGAGTTAACTTTGAATCAGGCATTTTTTTACTGTTTAGCATCATCTTTATTTACTGTGATTTGAGCTCCACTATGGATTTCAGAAACTACAGAATAAATGTAATTTAAGTTTGTGTAGCCGATTAAGTATTTAAAAATCCTTCCAACTATAGTTTCAAAAATCAACAATTTTATTCAGCATATAAAATTAATAGGTTTCTTGCTAGAAATGTTTGCATATAGAAAGAAGGGTAAAATAAATGGTGGGTTAGGGGTTATTTTTTCCAAATTGGTACTTCTCATAGATTTGATCTTTTTGACAATGTTTGTTACATCTCATAGATAAAGTTATTGGTTGGATAAAAGCTATTTAGAATGTACACTACCTGGGGTGTGAATAATTTTGGGTTAACTCCATAGTTGTGATGTTTGGAGGATGAGACACTGAATGGATGCATCATCGTAAATGACGGTCAGGTTGTTTTTATCACTATTTTATTTCCAATGTCACCGCATCAGTGGCCACCTGATGCCAACGATTAGAGCTCCAGTCAATTAATTTCAAACTGTAAACAAGCAGTTTCACTGGTGCTGCTAAGCAGGTGCTTATCATGAATTGATGGACGCCCTGCAGCCGGTCTGAACGTGGTATTCACCCAGGCTATCATATAAACGGGTGATAACTGCCTTCATTTGGTGATACATCCTGCAGGTTTATGGTGCAGTGAAATATCTGAGTGCCATTAGGATCTAATCAACAGCAAATTATGTAATGAACGTCTTGAGTATTTCTTTTAACTATGAATTAAATTAAATCCAGCTTACCTACTTACCAACAGCAGATTTCAAAATAATTCAAATTAGAAATCTATGGGCAAACCCCTGCACCAAAGTGGAAACAGACTCATTACTGCAACATATGGGTAAAGAATCACACAAGTTTGGCCAAGAACTGAATTTATTCATCAAGAAAGAGGAGTAAACATCAACAAGTGCTAATAAGATCCACTCTGTCCATTGGATACACCTGATTCATCACCAGAAACTCTGGCATGTAGTTGATGCCAAATACTTTGAAGCAACTGAATCAATTTGGACCTAATTTGGTGCTATTGCTATTGGTGGGTGACAAGATCATTTGGCATGAGATCTCTGGATATTAAAGCATCCCATTATTGCTCATCAGGTTCTGTTTGTCTTTACGAGAATTATATGTAGTTTTATGTGCACATTAATGTGTTTTTCCACCATTCTGGTGAAATCAAGCTATAATACGGCTTCTAAAAGGCAGATGTGGCATTACTTGTTTGGCACATTTCTGCAACAAGGCTGAATCAAGCTCTTTACATAATTAAAAAGCATAATAAATATAATATAATAAATGCCTATTGTTTTATAATAAGCAATTACGAAACAAGTAATAAACATTTTGTCAAAAACCATCATCAAAATCAAGAATAATTTATTTTAAAATTTCTTTAAGTCATCTACTTTTTATCCACCTTACGTATTTAAATAATTGCTGGGATTTTTTTTTTGTTGTTGTTGGTTTTTGTTTAGTCATTTATTGGTTTGTGCTTATTCTCCACATTAATGTGGAACATCTATACATGGAGTTCATTGTGTTAAAAATCAGAAATAAGTCAATAAATCAAGAATAATCAAATATATTGACCAATGTTCCAGTTGTTCAGGTGGATCTTTCATCTTGTTTTAAAGGACGTCAGTGTTTCAGATAATTTGCAGTTTTTTGGAAATCTGCATTGTTGCGAGCAGCATGTTTTGTTTTGTTTCTTGTTGTTTTTTTATCAATTGATAGTACACAAAGATTAGACTTCCTTAAAGCTTGATCTCAAGTATTTCTCCCTTCTTTTTGTCCAGTTTATCGTCATTCCTGCTTTCACCCCCTTACCAGAGGTCAGCGGCATTAGTGTTTGAATTTTAAGGCTAAGTTATCCGCTTGACCTTGCCATCTGTCAGCATACAGTGTTTTTCTCTTGGGTCTGCCATGTGAGACTCTTGTTATGCTCCCTGGGGCTCTAGGGTAAAGGTGGATACCCTTTCAAATACTTTCTACTGCAAACCATGGGTCATGTGTGCATGAATATACATATGGATATGAGCCCTGCACTTCGACAGAGCTGCTGGGAATGATGAATGGCTGCCAGGTGTAGGTTTACCGCTCTGACAGCAGAAAGAGTTAAGAGTCTGTGGTGAGTCACTGATGTAGCCTGTGGCAGACACCGACAGCCCAAACGGATAAGGTCTCCGTCTCAGGCTGGAGGAAATGGAGATGAAGCTTAATTTCCGTCATACTAGAGGTGGGACTGTGCAGGAGGAGAGGAGGAGACTCCGAGCCCCTCTGTGGTCCTGGGGCAACAGAGCCAGCTCACCCAGCAGTCCCCTGTGCCTGTCAGCCTGAGTCAACATCAAACCGGGCCCCTCGCCCCTCTCCACTTGCCTGCTGCTGGCTGAGGTCACGCGAGCGCGGATTTGGTGTGTATGAATAAATCTGGCCTGAGGACGTGTCAGAGGTTTATGATTCAGACATCTCAGTAACAGAAATCTTCAGCTTCACGTCACAGCAGAGATGTTGCGTTCAAAGAGGGGATGTTGTCTGTTTCTCTAAATCTTCATGGTCTCAGTTGTGTTCATGTTGTGGCTCCAGAGCTTCTTCACATCATCACTTAAATTCAGTTTATTCTCTGGAAGAGAGAGTAATCTCTGTCTTGACTATTGGCACCAGAAATGTTAATAAAAACCATAAGATATGATCACAAAAGGAGGGTGATGTGTGTCAAAGGCAGGTCGACTTTAAAGCTCAAGTTTCATCGTGCCTCAGGGACATCAGAGGCCGTGCAAAAGTGTCAAACCACTCCTTGCTTATTTTCTCCAGGATCTGAGTCTGTTCAAATTAATCTCAATCATACATTCTTGTGTCTCCAAAGGACATTTTGCTGCTTTTTTTTTTTTTTTAGAAAATATTTATTTCTATCAGATCCTATCAGAAAAAAGTCAACAATTGGAAAGGAATTGGCCTTAAAAAGCAGAGTAGATTCGGGAAGTCCTCTTCGTCTTTCTTTTCCACCATCACTACATCCTCACTCTGAGCTTTACCTTCTAAGTCACTATGCACAGTCCTGATATAGATCTGAAAGGACAGAAAATGTCCAAATATCCATCCGTCTACCACTGCCTTCACCTGTTTGTTTGTGTGGGGTTGCCGGGGTGGCTGGTGTCTGTCTGCAGCTGTCGTTGGGTGAGAGGCAGGGAATGCCCTGGAAAGTCACCAGTCCATCAGAGAGCCACACAGGACAGACACACACTCACACTGAGGAGCAGATTAGACTACTCAATTAACCATTAATATGTTTTCTGGGACGAAGCCTGAGTACCCGGCGAGACGCCACACATTCACAGGGAGAACATGCAACCGGCATGCAGAAAGACTCACAGTTACGATTTAAACGAAGGACCTTCTTGATGCTACCAGCTGTGTCATCATACAGCTCATATCCAAACTTATCAAATCAAGTCTGAATGCATGACTCCTTTCACTGGGGACACATTAACAATACATCCCACAAGTGGGACATAAAAACATACAGTTCTTTCTTTGTACATATTATATATTATTGGAAAGGTAAAATTCTTCAGATTTCAATGATGTAAGCCAATGATAGAATCATAATTGTAGATACAGTAAATGCTTTTGTCAAACCAAATGGCCAATATAAAGTCTTACTTCCACAGTCCATAATAATCTGCTACTGAAAACCTCTGATATTTCCTTAAATTGTGTCTATTTCTCTCAAAGTGTGTATTGTAACTTCTATTGGCATGCTCTGTTCTTGTTTGGGGGGAAAACGGGTCTGTAAGGATTTTGGATAAATTTAAGGGGTTATGCAGCTTCCTTATATGGTTCAACCTTGGGGTGAATCTGCTGGACACACATCTTGAATACATTCTACTTGGATCAATATTTTGTCATTGTTCAAAAATATATAAATTGTGGACCTGAAATTTTTGGGAAATTAAATTATAGCCCTTCTAAGATTGATGAGCAGAGGAAAGTTCTGCTTATTACTGCTGATGTTTCCATCTCAGCATCTTAAAACACCCTCTTAAAACCGGGTGTATTTTCTTTTGCTACTACTGCATCATTCTACAGATGATATCTGATATTTTCAGCTAATAGCTCTTGTTATACCACCTTATTGGTGCTAAGTTGTATTTTCTGTTTGTCAAACTGATTGCTGGTATTTCCTGTGGGTTCAACTAAGAAAAAAAAAAATCTGAAATTTTATGATGAACATTTAAGAAAACATTAAAAAGTAGATCCTTACAAAGATATATTATGTTGGAATAACATTTGTTCATGTCTTGAATTTTGGAGCCTTCTTAGAGTGAACAATTCAGAAGTGAAAATCAAACAATAAAACTGGACTAAATGTGCCAAAACAATCAAGAAACTCTTCAGAAGTCCTTCAGGAAGACTTTTTTAATTCAACATTTTTGCACTGTTCTAAATATGTTTTGAGTCAGATAACCAGGTTTGTGTTGTTCAGCCTTTTTAAAGTCTTTCACCCCAGCAACAAAAAACAGCAAGTCTGCACCACAACAAGCTTCAGCATGGAGTATATTCACACTGACACAGCATCTATAAATAGTCAGGCTTATCCACACTGTCTCATTCTGTCTCCCTTGTTTTCGTTTTTCTCTCAAACTAACTCCAGTGTCCTCGTGTGACCAAACAGCGACTTGTTCTCCGCAGAAATTCAATTTGCAGTCTAATTCCAAATCAAAAAAGCTCGTTCAGAGCTCGGCATGACACAAACAAGCAAGGACACCGTCTGAGTGTGGCTCCCTCGCAGGCTTATTATAGCTTTGCCCTCAAGTAACAGAATTGTTCTTAATTGGCGAGTTGTCCTAATTGACTTTAGCTAATTCGTGGATTAGATTATTGTTACCTTCCCTAATTGAACCATAACTTTCATGTGTTTTTTTCCTGGCTGGTTGCTTTGTGAGTAATTGGTGCTCAGTGCTGCTATTCAAGGGTTCCAGTTTAGAAGTTGATGGGTTTTGCCCCATCACATCCAGTTTTGCAAAGCATCTATAGAAAGTAAAACCTCTTAAAGAGAGCATAGAGGAGAAAACAATAGAAAAACAGCACCAGGTTTTGGTTTTGTAGAGTGTAACAGGCTGTGGTGCCAGTCCATCTAGTGAAATCTCCAAAAAGTGAAACTTCTTGGAGAGTTTGACAGTTGTGTTGGTGTGATTTATGGACTGAGGAAAAAGATTAGCAAAAACTTGAACATTTAGAATAAATGTTCTGCATTTTAAAATGAATTCTTGCCTCTGTAACAGCCACTAAAAATAAGTGATTCTTGCACAAGGCTGCTGCAAAACCAATGACTTGATGAAATTAGACTGGCATCTTTTGATAACTGGCATCATACGGTTGGCTGAATCTGATTTGATGTTGAGGCTGGAGAAGAAACAATATTAGATTGTGAAGAACTGAGTTGTCCTGACGACCTGCCAAAGCGGACAGGTCATGTGTTGGTCCATGAGACACATTGTTTACTGTTTCCCTCCTTTTCCTCCAGCATTTTAAATGAGTTTGTGTAGCGGGGATCAAAGGTTCTTAGTTTTGATTGCCTTTATACTCTGTTAGTATTAACAGGGTTCCAACGCATAACTCATGAAAACACTTCCAGACTCATTCACAAAGTTCTCAGAAAAGAATGTGAGGATAAACGGGAAGAATAATGGGGGAAGGGAAGGAACTTAGTAACTATGAGAGGAAGGGAGGAGCTGAATCAGGAAGGAGGGGTGGAAGGAAAAGAGAAAGGAAGGAAGTATGAGAGCAGAGGAGGAAAGAAGGAACTAAGGATGAGTGAAAGGATGGGAACCAAGGACTAGGTTTGCAAATTATCCTGTGGCTAGAAAGCTTGTGTACAAAAAGGTTGCCTTGTTTTCAACATGCAGCATTGCTTAATGTGCTGTCCTTGATGAAATAAACTTGACTTGAATTGGGACGAAGGAACTGAGTGTGGGGTGAAGAATATTCACATCGAACCACCCCTAAATGCAACCAGTTCTTGCTGACAACATTCTTCAGTGTAGATGTTTATACTGAGGGGGGGGAATTCAGTTAACTAAATTCAGGGTATTAAGGTCTTTTTAAAAGTGAACCCATCAGAGAGTCGGACTGAAAAATGGGCATTGTGCTGTAGCATCTGATTCTCTAGACAACTGCTGAACAGAATTAGCTATTTACTATCCCATGTAGATTTTCTGGTTTCTGTTTGTGTCCTTGGATGTAGGTATCTAAAAATCAGAATTTGGACATGGGATTGTTTTGCAAATCGGAAATTTTATGATAAATACCCTCTGACCGATGCTTACAGTCACTAAAGCAGACAGTCCTAATAAATACTAAAATCTGACAAGGAAAATTTAAACTGCATGTCTTTGTTTTCAAATAATGGCTCAACCCAGTTTCCCAGTGCTTGTCCTCCCAGACACAGTGTGACATTGCCTCCACTTGTTACATAAATGATTGAAGGCACATAAACTCTGCACCGACATCTATAGCTCTTAAAAAAGCCACAAGGCCTGATTGGTGCATCTGTGGTTCAAGAATTTGCAAAGTGGCCTTTGCATGAATTGTTGAGACATTTTTGTTGCCTTAGAAGTTCTGACTACACAAAATCTCACAACAGCTTATTTGTTAAAGGACATTTGGTTGAGGCCATGTAGGAACGCAAGGACAGAAAACTGTAACTGATTCCTAATATGCTATTTGAAATTACAACGCAACATTTATTTTTAAACATCCTGCAAAAGTGAAAAAGGTATGCACACTTTCGGTTAATGCCATTAAAATTTTCTTTTCTGTCTTATTCTTCTTTTACTGTCTTGATTCTAACTGGTGTGCAGCTCTGAATAGAGGAGGCTTCCTGTGGGACTTTTTTTAGCTTCTTGATAGACAGAGAATGAAGATCTTTAAAAAGGTTTCCTTAACCTTCATACGTCAATCGGTTTCCTGTTTAGAGGTTTAGCCGTGTGACCTGCCTCTGGTTTTTCTTTAAACCATCTCAATGTGCGAGTCTGACTCTTTCGCACTCTGCAGAATTTAAAATCTATTAATACAACTCTGCTTTTTTTTTTTTTTGTTAAAAAAATTTTGTTTCCCCATACAAGAACAAGTAAATAAGCTCACATTCAAACCAAAAGGAAATAACATAAGAGCAAAGCTGGATGTACAGAGGAAAAAATAGTTATATGCTGTCAGGCCTTTATGTGGCTTTCATTCTTGTCTTGCCGAAGGAGTGTTTTATATTCCATGTCAGCCTCTGTGTGTGTGGGGACTAAATCAATTCCAAATTATTGCTCCTCTCAATAACTGATGGCCAAGTCTGGGAGGAGGAGAAATGATTAATGATGATACTATGGACAATGCGAGTAAGACACTCTGAGACATTATCGGCTGCAAGTCTATAGACACACGTACAGAGAATCTAGCAAAGATTACTAAACGGAGAGAGACATCACTGCACGCTTTGGTGACGGGGACAATATTTCACAATCTGAGCGAATGTGGGATAGAAATAAATCAGTGATGCACACTGCAAAAAAAACAGAAGAAGAAATCCAAACGGGCTTCTTAGAATCGTGAAATAAAAATAGCTGAATTTAGCTGCAAACTCCTGAGAAAATTTCACTTTTTTGAAAAGGAAGAAAATTTTGAAATCTAATGTCATTATTTCACAATTTGTAAAATACATTTTAAAAGCGAGCTTGCTTTTTTTTACCCCACAAATTTAAAAAAATCTTAGTGTTTTTACATAGCAAGTAATTAACTGTTTTAGAAATGATTACTTTCCTTGAATCTTTTCATAGTTTATATCATTGCAAACTTCAATAGACCAATAAAAGAAAAATTGTGCCTGCTTTTTTTTTTTTTTTTTTTATATAACATGTTTAAAAAAATGCAGAGTGGAAAATCGACCTCAACCTTGATGTCAAAGTTGTTTTTTGCAGGTTTTCTGTTCAGGATTTTGATCTATTAATTTTTCCTCGTCACTGTTGAAGATGAACATCACCACAGCATAATGCAGCCACCACTGTGTTCAGGAGGAAATGTTGTATTAGTCTTCCACCGCACAACGTTTTGCAAGAAGTACAACAAAAGTATATTTGGCCTCTTTTGAGTGGATCAGCTACTTTCACATGTTAACTCTGTAGGTGCAACAACAGGCAGTTTTTTCTGTTGTTGCTCTTCCACCAATCTGGGCTTTGTGGAGTGCAAGATTCACACCAATCCTGCCAACAGATTCTTCCACCTCAGTTGTGGATCTCTGCAGCTCCTCCAGAGTTACCATGGGAGATGCGGTTGTTTCTCTGTCCTTGCCTGGCCTGTCAGTTTAGGTTTAGGACACAAATATTTTTGTAGGTTAGCAGTTGTCCCATTCCTTCACCATTTTAATTTTGCAAACTATAAAGATATTGTAGTAAATTACATTTGTGGTTTATAACCTGACAAAGTCAAAAGATTCCAGGGTTACAAAGGCACCGTCAGCCTTAGCTTTAGAGTAAACTACAAATTGAACCATACTGGATCCGTCAGGATCTTTAAAACTTAATGCTATATTTCTGTAACTATGGATCTTTTATTTTAATCTCATTCTTTTGAAGATGCATATGTGGTCATATTTGAAAAACTGAGAAGGTCTGCTGACTTTTCCCCTGCTATAAATGTGCTTCATAAATTTATTCAGAATCTAATATTCAATGCGGGTTTTTTTTTTTTTTGTTTGTTTTTTTTTTTTTAAACTTAACCAAAACGCACCGATTGAAATGCTATTAATTTTTAAAATTCGACACTTATTTTAATTAAAACCCAAAAAATGAATCACATTTATCGATGCATATTTGAAGCTTGTTCCTGAAACAAAACACCGTCATTCCTTAAAAGATTTTAGCTGCAACTTTACATCCCTTTACTTACATGCTTCAGTCTGTAAATATGTAAATATGCACCCTGCCACTTGCCTGGCTGCAACCCTCAAACATTTCCTCGGCAGCTTGATGCTGTCAGCAAACAGCTAATAATATGTTGCTAATGTTAGATAAACCAGGCTCCCAACTGCCACTGTTGACAAGTCCCACCCTGCAAGTTGACAGGACTGGTTCCGTGGGTTTGTTATGTTTGAATCTGTGATTTTGACTGTCACAGCTTCAGTGCACTGCTGTGGAAATGTTCAGCTGTGACGTTGACTGCTTATTTTACTCATACTTCTTCCAGTGCGATACAAACACTCACGGAGAAATGTTTAAAATGCCTAAAGCTTGATTTTTATTGCAGAGAATTGCATTTGAATCTCTTGGACGTACACGGAGTAAATCCCAACACCTTGCATCATAGAGTGACAAATTTAGGAAGATTTTCAATGATGATCTACTGCCTTATTTCTATCATTCTTGTTATTAAGGCAGAATTATTATTTTCTTACCTTGACAATTTAAAGAAATTGGAGAAAAGCTACTATTTACGAATTACGAGTCCCATTTTGTAAAGCCTTTATTTTGTCATGGAGGAAAACAAGTTTACCCATCAAACAGTCATGTCTTATAAGGAGATACATAAACATCAGTTTTGGATTTTGAGTGAGAGGAAATGTGTAAATTCTGTTAAAATTGCTTGCATTTCAGAGAACCTGAAATAGTACTTTTGCAAATTAGCATAAGTATCTCTAGTACCTTGTAAAGTATGTTTAAAAAGTACACAGTTAAGTCATGAACTTTTGATTGAAAATATCCACCTGATCAATAATATTAAAATGTGCTTCCATTAAAAAACACCTTAAAATAAAGCTATTATTTGGGTCATTCTCTGAATTTGGTTTATTTTGTGTCTCTCAGGTTTATCTCAAAGATTTTCATATAATGCAAACCACATTTTTCTGAGAAAATCAAGAAATAGAAATGCCCATGTGTCCCGGTAATATAACATGCAAATATATTTTAAAAATTATGTTTTGAAAAATTTTATGGGTTGTTGAAGCGTAGAGGTCAGCCAATTGAGCATGTCCCCACTGACCAATGTTAATTTTTCAATGAATATAAAACTAATAAAAATAGCCAGTAAGTGCAAGTTATTTGTAACATTATAAAAATGTTTTGGCATACTTTAACCTAAATATGAGAAAAATACATGAATTATTTATAAAATAGCACTTTTTAATCATGTCCCTCCAGTTTTGTTCAACCCCGTAACAGCAAACAAATCCCTCCTCTTTATAAATAATGGTTCAGTCCAATTTCCTCAGCACCCTGGAAGTGACATCATTTAAGTCTTTTCCCGCTCATACTGTAAAGAGATTTAATATACTTTCTTACCTATATTTGATTATTTTTTTATCCAAAGATTGTCGTCGTCAAACACTGTTACGCATGTAAATTATATTTATTACTGTTTGGGGAAAAAGTAAAGAATTGTCTTTGAATTGTATGTTAATTTCTTGTTTTCATCATATCATATGTTGCTCAATACCCTGGCTGATGTGAACTTATGGCAACTTTTAGCAAAAATCTTCAACCGCGTTACAAAAACAATGGTTTTAATACGGGGTTGAACGTTGGGCTGTTAAGCCAGCCGGTGTGTTCAACAGTCTGGTCAACTTTTACACTGGGTTCAACCCGTAATGTGATACATTATGATTTTTTTTTTTATATATATGTAATATCAAATATTATACTAATATTTGTTGGGCTGCATGCAAAGTTTAATTTTGTCTTTTGTTAGAGTAAACACAGTGAACCTGTCTGTCGTAAAGTTAACCTACTGGACCGAAGACGAACATTTAAGGTTAAATATATAAAAGTATTTCAAGTCAATCTGGATTTTCTTTAAAAGATCATCAATCTCCCTAATGGTTGCTAAGGGTCAGTGGAAAAAAATCATTGCCTAGTTGCATCCTGCTTTCTGGTCACCAGCAGCAGCAGCAGCAGCTCTGCGCTTGTGGGATTTATTTGCAATGTGGAAACAGAGTGGAGTTGATCTCCTCTCTGCTCTAACTGCAGGCTGGGCTTGCTGCACACTGAGGCTGCTGTCACACTGACAACCTGCACTGTTGCTAACTTGGCAACTTTGCCATGACATGTTACTTTTCAGCTTGTCTCAGTGTAGCTTTAGAGCTCAGACCACTGGAAGCAAACAATAATTGGCTTAGTTTGTCTTTGAAGAAAAACAGGCGACAGACATGTGATTGAATGGGTTATTAAAAGAACAATCACCTGTTATTATAATCCATATTCTCATCTCTCCTCTCCAAAATAAACCCACAAACAGAACATTCATAGTGATGGTTCTAAATAACTACTTGCACTCATACATTTGTGGGGGGAAAAAAATTTATAAACAGACTTGCTCACAAGTCTAAGATGTTCACACAAAGAGCTACTGTCACAGCCAAAATGGCTGTTTTCTGTTGTCAGTCATTTACTCCTGAAACATACACTTAGCCATGCCGACAAAGAGTCCCATCTTTTATTATCCGCCTCACAACAAAGCCCAGATTCATGTGTGCTTTCTATCTCACTCATAATCTTCCTCATAGCACTCAGGCTGCACTCTGGGGAGCCATCTCGGAGCAGCGTGCGCCGCCTCGTGCACGCAAACGCCGCCTGTTTGGTGGCGCGCGCACACATGTTTAACACACTCTCTCCCTCTCTGATGCGCTGTCCCCGATGCACTTGATAGCTTGTGATGGTAGGCATTGTGAGAGGCAGCGTTCCCCATCTCTGCTGTTATTATTACATTAGTTGTTACGATTTTATCCTGTTTTTCTTAAGTTCTCTCTCTCTCTGATATTGCTCTGTTTCTTCCTCTATTTATCCTCGTCCCTTGGTTCCCCCCGTCCTTTCCCGCTCTGTCTGTTGTGATTTAGCGTTTGCTGTGTTTACTCTCCAAATGCAGTTTTAGAAACCAAGGGAAATTATAACTCCAACCTAGGCTGAGACTCTGTCCAAATTATGGCCATTGATTTGTGTCTTTATTATTTCTTCAGTGGGGCCTGAGGCTGAGTGCAGCTCAACACTGCCATCCAGTGGCGGTTTTGTCCACCTCTGTAACTAAAACGCAGCATCATTTTCTCATATTGCCTTTCTAAAACACTTTGTTCAAACATATACACTCCCTCCTTCATGTTTGCACCAACTCACATCTACTGTATATTAGACAGTTTTGAAGATCAAAGCTTCAAGTCTATAGACACGACTAATGTCAAAAATTAAAGAGTTAACTGTGTGCCTAACCTCAAGGTAACTAGGGAGAGGGTCACTCTGTCCCTCCCTCCTTGAAGGTTTACATTACACAAGGCAGAACATCGAGCGGCACAGTGGCCGCTCTGGGTTGGTTTGATGAAGGAATGCCCCAACCATCTGCTGCACATTAGCATTAGACCTCCTGCTCGATTCAATTAGCAGCCCAAGCCAGTGCTACTGATTGGTGATGGGGGTGGGATGCAAGTCAGTGGCTGGAGCTCCAAACAGGATGAAAACACTGACGGGGGGGTAGAGAGGAAATATGGTACAAGCAAATCTTGGAAAAATCTTTTGACTAACAGTGAGCTTGAGCTGCCTTTCTACATATTCATCCTCAGCTTTGTGTTTGGTCTTTTTTTTTTGCAGAAAAGTTCAGTCTATTTAGTCATGTTTGTGGAAGAAATCATCTCGGATACATTTAGAAAATTTGCTATGAATACTTCTTGTAGGATAGGATAGCTAAAGCTCCAAACAACCTGTCTGCTGTTGGATAGCTTCTAACGATTTGGTAGAGGATTGCGTGGTCCAATATCTAATTTCTGTTCTCAAGCACTAATTTTTGCATAATTTATTACCTCCCCTACCATCCTTATCCCTTTATGTGGAGGCAAATTTAACTTGGGTCTTTGTTTGTCACAGTCCCATTGGTTTTAAACAAGTTGCTGCTCTGACTGTAGAAGTGGCTTTCGGCTAAAGGTTTAGCTGCTATTTTTGTACATTTCTTGATTTTTGAAGATCAGTGTGTGCATCTGTCAAAGTAACTAAAGGAAATGGGCCTCTGAGTCACATTGTACTTACGCCCCAGAGAAACAGGAAGTCATGAATTACTATTTACAGGTTCATAGGCATTCTGAGCAAGAATAAACTACAAAATTGCTGTTGTTAATTCATTTTATGGAAACTGTTAAAAACCCTACTTCAAGACATATGTGAAAAGCTTAAAGCGAGATAAAATGGATGCCTTCAGGCATCTGGAAATTGTACCCAAGGAATTGGAGTCTACACTTCTCTGAACCTAAAGACTTGTTCTCATGATGGTGCAGAGAAATTTATTGAATTGTTTAAGAAAAAGATCACACAAAAACACAAGGTGTCTGGAATTTTTCATTAAGTGTAATTTTTCATTTGCCATAGCACACCATTTTATTATCAAATCAACATTTTCTACTCTAAATGCTCCCTTGTGAATCTTTTTGTGTGTAATTTCTCTTATGTTCTCAATAAATTGGCTTCCAGATGTTTGTGTTCAAGTCTACTGAAGGTAAACAAGATGTTTATCGATTCAGCCATTTTCCTTTTATTTCATCAGCTTAGTCTGTTTCCTTCTGTTTTCTTTAAATTGTGGCAGAATCCCTTTTCTTCTGTCTCACATTGACGTCCTGTTTTCACTGACATGATTTGTTAAAATAAAAACCTGTAGTTTTTTAAAGCCTGGGCAATCTTGACTGTTATTTCATCATGCTCCCTCATAGGGTGATAAGCATAGGAGATGGCACGAGTCCAGTAGTCGTCCTTCATCTTTTTTTATTTGGTTATCAAATACAACATGGTAAATAATATTATGCATATCATTTCCACACAGCCAGAATTTATTTACAGAATGCAGTACTTGGTAAAAGCATTTAAACCAGAAGAACTACAAATTTTAATGCAAAATATGCTTTTGGTATTCCTTATAGAGCCACCTTTCACCACCTTTATGACTTCAAACAATGCCAATGCTGATAAAGCATTCATGCTTCTATTCTAAAATTTCACAATTTTTCAAAATTTTTTCCAGTCAGCCATTTAAAATCAAATTTAAAACAATCATAAAAGCAACACCCCAAATAAATCGCGGCTGAGATGAACAACCTTTCTTTGATTGGACAGCATAAATTGGCCAAAAGGTTTCAAAAAGGAAGATTTCCTGAAAGCGAACAAATGAGAAGCAAAGTTACTTCAGTTGCGTCAGAAATTATAGTTCAGTATTTACCACAGTCACAAGACAAACGTTTGGTATGTTTTGATTCCTTTTTAAGTTTTCAATTTACTTTTTTCAAAAGAGAACAAATACTGAAAAAATACTGCATGTTCTAGAGTTTTTCTAGCATAGATGAGGTTTACTGGGCAGGTCTACATGCTGGGTAACCATCCAGCTACATCCATGCATTAACTTTCTTTTTACAGTTTACAGAAGTTTATTGTGACACCAAACTTAAACATAAAATGGAGCTGAAGTTAGCTTCTGATTTGGCTAAATGGTGATTCCATCTAGTTTTTTGCTACCTTGAGCAAAAAACTCCAGGTAGTTGTCAGCTCCTTGAGTAGCTACTCTAGTAGTTAAAAAAACTTAAGTAGAGTTAAGGAGTTTAAAAATACTTAAGTCTTTGAAGTTAAGGATTCCAATATTCTAACCCTAAATGCAGAATATTTGAGACCTAGTCTGTGATTTGTGAAAGCTTTATTTGCCATCTGAATACACAAATATGGCCTTTTATTGAACTTGTCAATCCGTAGCCTCCTCTTGGTGTGCAATATTCTTAATTCTTGCACTAACACTGCACCATACTAAATATAAATAAACCAGTTCTGCAAAGAAAAGCTGGCCAAAATTCTTTCATAGTGATGTAAAAGACTCATTGCAGTAATTACAAACACCTGATGGCTGTTACTTTGTTAGAAACCAGAAGCAGAGAAAGGGAAAATTAACTTAATAGTTGGTTGTAGGTACAAAACGTCTGAAAACAACGATGTACCTCTTCATCATTTTCTGTTTAAACATCAATAAAATTTCCATTCCTTACAGAATGCAGCTGGTTTTGTTTGTTCCCTGAAGGCAAACCTACATGTCACTGTAGCACTTACTCACTTACCTACCTACATAATATGCCCTCTATTACAGGAATTGAAACCTAAACATATAGATGTACACGAGCTTGCTGTCAACTTAATCTGCCTAATCTCCACAAATTACGCAAACTCTTCATTTATGAGAAAGCGGGACACATGAACTGTGCGGAACAAAAGTTCTCATCTGTTCGAGATGCTGTCAAATATTCTCACAGCCTTCGGAGACATAATGCACGAAAACATTCCCTGGTATAAACAGTGCTCTGTGTGGATATGTTCCCAATTATCTGCTGCATGTTTCTCTGATTTTTAACTTGTTCCAGACAGGCATCTTTGGTAAATGCAGGGTTTGAAACAATCACAGGATTGTGTACTTTACTTGAGTGAACATTGGGCTCTGCAGCAATGCCAGAGAGATATTTGTTGAAGTTTTTCCCGCCCCGTCGTTTTTGGTGTGCTCGATTCTCTTAATGTTTGAGCGCAGGCTGGGCTTGTCTCTCACCTGTTCCTCACACCACAAAAAAACCCAAAAAAAACAACAACCCTGCAGTGGATCTGCACGCCATGTTGTGCAAGCATACCCTCAGGCAGTTGCCGCACACAAAAAGACAAAACTCACACTTAGAACAACATTTTAAAGCACCAGAGGCTCAAAAGACCCGAAAACCTCCCCAGAAAATGTCATTACTATTTAAAGAGCAAAGAAAACCAACAATTGGAACGTGAAGTTTCTTTAAATGCTGCAGAGAGGGAAAGGTTTGTTTCGGTGTGTTGCAGACGTTTCCATCAGCGGAGAGCATTTAGCCCACCGCTGATGGAAAATACACAGACGGCTAAACAGCATGACAGTAATGACTGTTTCTTTTTTCTATCTGCGTGTGTGTGTGTGTGTGAGCATGTGTGGGTAATCTCCATCTCCCTATTGTTTGGTCTGTAAGCTAAATTCAGCCATAATGACAGCACTGTGTGCCAGCGGGCACAAAACCTCGGCCTGGCATGTTGATGTATCCAGATCGATGCGCGTCTTTTTTTCCTTCCTGTGGTCTGACGGCGTGTGTGACGGCGTGAAAAGCAGGACGGATCAAACTAACATTATCTGACAAACCACAAACTTATTGATCTACAAACCTCTAGTCAGAGTTGTTGGTTTGGCACTAATTATGGCGCCATCTTTGCTGCTGCGTCATACGTCACTGAAACTTGTTCAGCCTGCTGACAAGTTTCAGTCCTATAAAATACGAACAAAACTTTTTAACTTATTTTAACTTTCTCAGCAATAAACTGTACAATATTCTAAACAAGTAAATAGTCTTTTGTTTTTTAGAAAGGCATGAGTGAATCACTGTAGGATTTTGCACATTTGTGGTATTAGAAGAAACCTAGTTTTCAAGTTATTTTGGGCTCGACGGAACCAATTTATTCTCAGTTTGTAACAGACATTGGGTCACTTTTTTGCAAAACACGTGCTATATTTTGCCAATATAATAAAATAAGTAAAAGCTGATTTGAGTTCATCAAAGTCAGCTTTTCAGAAAAGTCTCTGTATACATGTGGTTCAACTTATTATTAAAGCTTGGTTATTAAAAGACAAATACTTTTTTGTTGCACTTTACATTTTCAATTCCAAGAAGATTGTTGGTCATTTTACCCTGATTAAAAAATATAATAAAATTGACTCTTCTTCTGCACCAATCACCTGTGCTATTGATGCTAACAGATACACTCCATCCAGTCTGAGCTCAAGTTATTCTGGAAATAAAAAAATACCAAAACTTTTGTTTCTAGAAGTTATATTATTGACTGAAGTGAGCTAAATACAAATGCACACCTCCTTTTTTTTCTTTTATTGTATGCATTATTTTCATTCCACTTCAGAATTATACACTTCGTTTGTTAGATAAAATCCCAATAAAAATTACTTGAAGTTTGTGGATGTAAGAAACGATTTTGAGAAGCTTGTCGACTGCATACTTTACTCGGCGTATATCTAGAAGTGCTGCTTGGAATTAACATGTTTTACATGTATGTGTATTACTGACTTCATCAACATAGATTTGAGTTTTGAACAGAAATATTTTTATTTTCCAAAGGGTTGAACTTTGACCTCTTGGAATAAGTTCGAAAAATTATTCCTAAAAGGAATCACAAAAATTGCTTGTCAAACTACTGAATAGTTGGCAAACAGACTAGATGGGAAATCCTGTTTCTACAAGTACCTAATAAATGTCATTTGGGGCCTTTTATATCTCTTATTCTGTGCCAGAGGAGTTACTGAAATATTGATGCTTTCATGACCTCCAAAAAGAAATTTGGCTGAATGTGTCAACTTCAAATTTGATTTTACCAATTTCAAAATTCAGACAGCTTTAACTGTAGTCCCTGGTTAATTGTGCCTTCAAGCACTGGTTAATGTGCTGAACCTTTCACTTGACCCATATCTTTTAATTCTGAACCTCTTCTTGGGAGGCTGACGACTCCTAAAGCAGCAAGGAATTTTTATCAGTCAACTAGAAGGGTTAGTTCAATTGCAAAACTTGTTTGTTTGCAACTCTTGTCTGCTGTTCACCTGAAGTTCCTCCAAAGAATGCGTTTTGATATTTCTTGACTCGTTGGACTAGAAGTTCATCCAGTAATGGATCCAAAGAAGCATCTGGATGGCACAAATTGCCAGAACTTGTTGATTGCTTCATTGTTGCCTGTGCTTGACGTGCAATAATTTACTATTTTAAAAATATCCCATTTTTTCCTAGTGTATATTTGGTCAGACTGATCTTGGATCTGTTCTGCTTGGTGGAACCAATAACTGTCATAATAGTTCGGTCCGATGTGCACATTTAACCAAAATAGGCACTTTATTTTGTAATGCTAGGAGGCATGGAATAAAAAGTAGAGTATTGTCTAGAGTCCTTCTAGGGACGGTGGTGTGAATTAGCTACTGCTATAAATACTGAATGTTAGGTTGTCTCTTCTATCTGCATCCTGTCAAATTAACAACAAAATAAAATCGTAGTTGTAAAGAAATATAAATCTGCCAAAACTGAATGTGCCAGTTTTGGCAGATTTATATTTCTTTCTATTTATTTACAAGCTAGCATTAGCATTGTCGCACAGCTAGCTTCATGCATTCAGTCTAGGATTTGTTTTTGTTCTGTTTGAATGTTTTGCCATGGAGAAAAAAATGGGCAAATATTGTTGTGCATCTTTTAGTGGTTAATGATACTACTTAATTTTTTTAATATTAAACAGAAATGTAATTTCAGCTAATCACTCAAGATGATTTAAAAAGCAGCTACTGTCATAGGCAATGCTTTGAAAATGATTAGAAACTGTTTTTGTGCTCGCGTTATTACAGTTTGAACAGACATGTGGGCACTCTTTGTTCCCATTATCTCAGAAAAATATTTTGTACCTCCAATCTTCTCTGTAAAGCACAAATAAAAGAAAACAGGAGAACCTTTATCAAACTAAATTTCAATAAATCTGTTTAAATAAAAAAAAATAAAACTTGAGGCAAAATTACCTTCATAACCTAGGATTGTGTATTGCTGATCTGTTAGCATTAGTAACGCAATCAACATACAATCAGGAGCTGCCATTTTTCCCTGCAACCAGACATGTAGTATTCCTGTTAATGCACAGGAAATCAGAGACGGATAAAAACAGATGTTTCAGCCTCGTTCATTCGGCTAAGCAGATATTTGAGGTCAAGTACCACATTTCTCAACCGCCTATTCACTTGAGGGCCTTTCCTTTTTTTTTTTTCTCCCTCCTCTCATTCGCTCTCCTTCTCTCTTTGCCTTTCCTCAACTGTCTTTTCATGCCTCCTTTCTGCTCTATCAGATGCAGACGCCGGCAGAGCTAGCCTACATATACTCTCCTGAGCCACTAGCCGCTCTTCTCCTGTGTACCCTAACGCACACATGCTGCTTTGTGCAGATAACCTCCTTTTTTTCCCCACCTTTTCATAAAGGGCAATAGCAGGCTATCAGTCAACCTCTTAAACACACACACACTTCTACCTGTGTGTCCTTTTCACCCTGCCTGAAATGCGTTGTTTAGGTAAATGAGTCGGCGCACTCAGTGGGGGAATCAGCGTGAATAAGGAACCTGAATGCATTAAGCTGATGCTTCTCTCCCTCGGTGTGTGGCCTCCACAGTCCTTGAGAGCTCAGACTAGTTTGCTTATTACCATGTGGCCAGTAGATGAGCTTTTTGGAATTTTTTTAATCTTTGTGGGAGACTAATGGAGGGCTCCTGTCAGTTTTGTGCAGCTGATATTTGTTCAGAGGAAAGTATGAAGACGGGTTGTGGATGCCGGTGTGTGCAGTGGCCCCCGTGTAGATGCAGAGAGTCTTGCTCTCTAATTAGAGAGACAGAGTGGAGCACTCTGACTCAGAACAGGAGGAGAGGGATAAAAGAGAGGTTGCCTTTCTACACACCTGCTGAAAGCATTGCTCTGTGTGTGTGGGACTGCGTGTTTTCTGCTTGTGTACACCTCTGCATGTGTTCCAACCCTTCACCTCTGTAAAGCTCACCTTCTCTTTGTTCCCGTTTTTTTTTTTTTTCCTCTCACCACCTCCCTGCATGCGCATGCGAGTGTTTGTGTGCGTGTGTGTGTGTGTTCCTCAGGTGTCACCCGGTGAGTCTGATCGCCACTGAAAACTGCCACCAGCGTTGGCATGGAGACGGCTGCGGCACTGCAAGCACGCCAAGCGAGAGGTGGGGAGGGGAGGCTGCATCGCCCCCCCATCCTCCAACCCGCCCCCTCTCCCTCTGTGTGTCAGTCACTTCTCCCTGCACCGTTTTGTTGAGATGTGCACCTGAAATGCCCTCGTCCTTCGTGTTCCCTGCACCCTGCATGTTTGGGAGTGTTCAAGGTGTGCGTCTGTGTTCTCGTTTTGAGGGAATATGGCAGGATTTTTAGTGCCTTCTCGCTATTTTTTACATGGTTGACTTCCAGAAAAGTGAATAATTGTAAAGTAAAAGGAAAACTAAGAATAATTTCACAAACCATTCCACTCAACCCCCTTTACTCTGGTATCCCTCAATAAAATCAAGTGTAACCAGTTTCCTAGAGTTGGTTAATAAAGGGCTTTTGTGTATAGTTTATAAATGTCTCTGTTCTCTGAAGGGCTCTGGTTCTCTTTTTTTTTAAGAGATCACGCATAAAAAAGCAGCAACAAAGACTAAGCAACATAACAGGTGAAGGGGAAATATTGTGGAGAAGTTTAAAGCAGAACTAACTTATTAAGCAACATCCCTCATCTAAAGCTAAGTTCACACAGTAGATCTTGATATTAAAGTCTGATTTTTTTTTGATGAAATCCAGTTTTTTTTGTTTGTGGTCATTGGTGCTACTAAATAAATCTGACCAGTGAGACTTTTGTTTGAACAGTTTATGACCCAAAACGACCAGCATGCGCAGAAGAAGAATGTTGTCGTCACACAGCAACGCATTGTTTACAGGAGTAATAATGAATACCACCGTCTATGGATGGATTTTAAAGTCGTTTTCATCATTGGGAATCAACAACATTGTCACAAAATAGCAATGATGTTTTAGAAAGCATTAACTACAACTTCTTTATAGAGTCTGCCTTGGATGTGCAGTCAGCGTCAGGAGTGGTGGTGAACAAAGTTTGGTAGAAGAAACTTCATCCATAGTTTCATAATTATGATTTTTCTTGTCTGTTGTGGTGTGGAATTATGATGCATGTCTCATATCAAGCATGTAAAGTAGAATAAAATTCAACATGACTATTCAGACTGCAAATGCTTTGAAAACAATCCAATAGATGTCCGATTTGGTGTAAAAGTGGCACAAATCAGATTTTTTTGTGGGGTAGAAATATCTGAATTGGGCTATTCAAACCGGCATGAAAAAGTTGGATTGCATGCGGGCAAAAAAAAAAAAAAATCCAATTTGGGTTGCATTCCTCTCCTGTGTGAACATATCCTTAAAGATGTCCGTTCAAGCCATCGTGTATAAATGGAAAGCTACCAAGACATGACTGTCCGCCTTAATCCAAGGGTGGACAAGTCCAGTTCACAAGATTTCAATGTTCTCCTGTTTTCAGAAATGTATCAAAATGAGTAGTTAATAATTCAGCCATGTTGAAGTGGACAAATATGAGCAATATCAGTTCTTGAGGACTGGCATTGGCCTGCCCTGATCAGATGAGATGAAAACTGATGTTTTGGATGCATAACGATGCATGGTGGTGGTGGCATCATCCTCTGGGAAAGCTTCATCACGGGAGGGAAGCCAGTCAGATTAAAGGTGCAAATTAGTAGTTTAACAGCTTTTAGGGAAAAGATGCATTCAATTGAACAGTAAGCAATTGAACATTCACAGCTTAAAGTGACCAGCTCCTTTAGTTTCTGATTAGTTTGCAGTTGATTTCAAAAAGGCAAGAGCAGCGAACAGAAGTTATTTCTTCCCAAGAGCAGGGCCGTCCTGGAAGAAACCCGGCTGTGTACTCGACTGAACCGGATTTTATCCACGAGTGGAAAGAAAATGCTGCTGTTGAAAGAAAACCATAAGAAGTTTGGTTTGCGGTTTTCCACAAGTGATGCATGGAGGGGGTGCTCTGGTCAGATGTGATCAAAATGTTCTGCTACGTAAAAAATGATGTGGAAAACAAACAAATGCCTGAAGACTGTATGGGTACATGGTTTTGCAGTGGTTAATGGTCAAAGCTTGTGCATTTGCAAAACTGGTTGAGACAAACACACAAACTTTGAATACAAATGTCCAGCATAAAATTCTCATCCATGTATCTTCTTGCAGCAGACGAGGGCATTAAAAAAACATTAGCACGTCAAAAAAAAAAAAAAAAGAGTTCATCCTCTTATCTGATTCGCAACAAAGTCATTTGAAGATTGCTCAAACACACTAAACCTTGGATCTGCTTATCTTTGTGGTGAACATCTGGCTCTAATATTTATTTCCTCCTGTCATTCCTTCATAATTTGGTTTCCTTTTCTTTCTGCCTCTATTTCCGCCATGTCTCTGCCTTTGTTCTCCAATCTTCCAGGGTAGGTTTTTTTTGTTTTGCTTTGTTTTTCCAGAGGAAAAGGAAATCAGAGTCCAGAGGCATATAAGAGCAGTCTGTGATTGCATTACTTTTCCACGGATTATCCCATCAGAAGCCTTCACATTTCCGAAATAAAAGCAAGAGGGAGACAGAAGTATTCTTCAGTGTTGTGCACAAAGAAACCTGTAATTAACTTATTTTTATTTACCTGACAGTTTGTTTTTTTCACTGGCAATGAAAGGAGATTGACTCTTTCAATCTATTCCCAATAAATCAGATATTCTTTAAAAAGGGACCTGCACCATTTCATCAGGACGATTTGTTTGGCGCATAAGCACACAATTTTCACCTCACAGATTCAACTTAACTACAAACGTATGTTTGATGCTAAAGATCCTCCAGGTTATATAATGACTCATCTTAAACCCATCTCGACTCAGATCTTTCGGATCAGCAAGGCTCCTCGATTACTCACAGCCGCGATATCCTCTGCTTAAATCTCTGCAATCCTCCTTTATTTGAGGATGAACGTGTGACGTGAGAGGGAGCGGTACGGCACTCTGCAAAGGGAAGGAACTGACAGACTGGTCCAGTTCAGAGAACACCACACATTAAAACAGCTGTTTACCATGTAAGTTAATGTTTTGACTCAAATCACTGTGGACTCAGATTGCGTAACTCTGTCGGTATGAAGTCACTAAAGAACAGAAACCAATCAGTGTCCTCTGTTTCAGAACAGGGACAGGAATTGGATAACAGGACAGATGGAAGCAAAATTCAGACATAACTCTGATATCATGCACATAAAATTTCATCCAATATGAGAACGGGTCACAAATAGAAAACACCATCAAGTCAAAGATTCACATTAAGGCCTGATTTACTAAATAAATTCCTACTTTCGTCTGTAGCACATTTATTTTCCAAAATTACCAAGTCTCAATTCAGTACTCGCAGATCATTTTTGCAGGCAGCTGTGGTCTCTAACCTCAGCGAACCACTGTAGCTCTTAATGTGTCCAGATCTCACAATTCATTTTATAATAAGACATATATCATTCTGGGCATGCAGGTTGCTTTGGGGTCATAAACCGAACACACAGAAGTGTGATTGCGGTCACACCGTTCAGTAGTATGAGCAAACCACACACAAAAAAAATCTAAATTGGGTATCAAGACCTGCTGTTGTTAAATTGATGTACATTTCAACCCTCAGTCATGTTCATGATAGAAAGAATGTATGTCGGCTAACTAAACAGGACGACATCAAGGTTTTTTAGAGTTGTTTCGGAAGCTTGCAAACACTGCTTAAATGTTACCGAACTGACTGTCATCAGAGGTTTATTTACCTCCAGGTGTCGCCAACTGACATCCATTAAACGCAGTGCAATAGGCAGCACATCAGTCACCCTGCTGCGCGCCTGTCACACGTTAATCCTGTTTGTTTGAGTCGGTTGCAGCTTGTCAAAGCTGTTAGTTTGTCAGGAAGCTGCAAATGTCACACTTTTCTTCATCACTCTAACGTGTTGTTTTCTATCTAATTTGGAAAACAAATGTAGATTGTTGGAATCGGCGGCGTCTCGGTTCTGATGGGCTGCGGAAAACTTATTTCCCCCGTCAGCAGTAATTGAATGTGAAAGTAGTTTTTTTGTAACTTATGTACCTGGTGTTTCTAAAAAAAAAAATAAAAAATGCAGACCGAGTTCGTTCTGTGTTTCATACATACTAAAATGAAAGATACCAAAGCAGTCGTTTACCTGCGTGGGATTTGTCAGAGGTTGTGATTGGAAACAAGTTTTAACGACTATTAGCGACAGATTACAGGTTTGATAACCTTCTTTTTCACCGTTTGCCTCCTGATTGAACATGTAAGACTGAATTACTGCAGCATTACAACTTCCCATTATGGAGGAAAGAAAAATGGAGCTGCAGGCGTGAGATGGAAATGAAGCCAGGGTTAATTTGCATAATGACAGATAGCCTAGGTCTGCACGGCTACATCTTAGCCATTTCTTAGCTATGCTCAGCTTTAAGAAAAAAATAGAAACTCTTTTTATGAAGGTTCGTCAATTGAGAAGCTTTTTCTTCAAAAAATTATTTGAAGGTAATAACTTTTAACTTTAAACCATTGATTTATATGCATATCTACTAAAGCACCTTCCCAGATCAGTAAGAAAACTGAAGTTCATACATGGAGAAAGTTATAGAAACTAATTGAGTTGCTCAGGTTCCTAAATGAATCAAAGCTTTTAAGTATTTTTCATTTATACTGGGAAATTGATGCACAGATGTGAAGTGGAAGGAATACTAATGGCGATTGTGTAGTAGTTTATCTTATTTATTTATTGATGTGTATATTCAGTATTCAGTCCTTCTCTACTATGAAATTTAAAAAAATTTCAGTTATGAATAACTATGGAAAGAATTCGTAAGGACCATGCATGTTGCCAGATTTCTTTCAGATGGCTGCATGAATCACTTGCATGTGGACCAGCTGCACAGTTAATAAATACTACCGTAGCCGCGTCTTTCAGTGGGGAATATTAATATTGGTAATTTGTGATTTGCGAGAAATTTAGGTGCTAAATTTGCAGAAACGAGTCTTTGTAATCCTGTGCGATAACACCCTGCATTTCCTCCTCATTTACTCTGATGCAGCAATGCTGCGAGATCATCAGTCTGTTTAACGACGACCGGCCTGCTGGTGTTGAAACGGCAACAACGCCTTATCATTCACTGAAGTGGACAGAACATAGGAATCCTGATTTTTCTTTTTTTCACTCCTTCATCTGTGCTGCTGCTCTGTAACAAGCCCTCGTCTGTGTTGTAAAGAACTCAGTCTGGATGCTATTTTTACCGTGTACACAGTTTCTGAATATGCTCCGATTTCTAAAGTGTATCTTGTTGAATTATCACAGCCTTAATGAAACATCCCAGCTTCTTTTATGTGAAGAGCTCAGGCAATCAGCAGATGAGATTGAGTTCCTCTACGCTGATAGAGATGCAGTATCATCTAATCAAACTCATGGATTCAATTAGAAATACCCCGCTTTCTCTTTCATGTCAAAGTTTCAGACTTCCTCACGGATTTACGTTCTGTTTCTTTAATATAATTTTGACAATCTTGAGGATTTACAGAACATGCACATTTAAAGTCAAAGTTTAAGTCGTTTGAGTAGTAAACAGGAGATGTACTCCACGGTTTTGGATTGGAGTGTGGGTGGGTTTTTCCGTCTTTATTTCATAGCTCACCTAGTGAATAAACCCAGGATCAGTCCAGTTTGTCACAGGACTAATGTTTGAGAGGATTAATTCTGCTGTGCATGAGTAATGATTGCAGCTGACTCACTGGGAGCGCGTCCTATCTGTGTGTATTTTTACATGCCAGAATCGTTAGTGTTCAGGCAGTTTTTGCTGGACCAGGAGAGGAAAACTGCACAGTGTGTGGCTTCATAAGATCCTTATTTTATTATGGCCTCTAAACACCGAACCCCTGCGTCGCTCCCCGTAGACTCCAGTTGAAATCTAACTCTGCCACCCACAAGCACGCGTGCATCCAACACGTTCTAAATTCAGCAAAGCACAGCATTTCCTTGAAAACAGATTCAAATATTGGGGGTTCAGTATTTTTTACCTTGTCCTATTTGATCTTGTTCTGTAGTAATTAAGTGCCAAAGACTCAGTTGCATTTAAGAATCTTCACAAGTCATCAACTCGGAACAAATTCAGTCAAAGCAGGGAAATAAACGACCAATTCAGTTTGGGGTGTGCTGTGGTTGCGCAGGGGGGCCTCAGTCCTCGACTCGGATGTCACGGGTTCGACTCCCGGTCCCGACGACCCTTGCCGCATGTCCTCGCCCTCCTTCCTGTCAGCCTACTAAAAAAATGCGAGCCACTAGCGCCGCAAAAACTCTTTGGAGAAAAAAAAAAAGAAATTCTTTCAGTTTATAAGAAATAGTAAATTAAATATATTTTCTTGTGGAGAATAATTACTACTCAAACTAAAATCTATTAACAAACAAGCTAGCATAGTCAAGCTAAGCTACTTGGGGTCAAGCTAGCTGTTCCTTGGAAGCAAACTTACAGCCACTCATTGTTATGCTAACAGCTACTCAGTACAGCTACATATAGTTAAGCTAACATACAGATTTGACATCAAACTAAAAACCTTACAGAAATAAAGCTAGACCAAACCAGAAAGAAACAAATGTAGTCAATCTACTACCTGGACTCAAGCTGTCAGCAGGTCAGAAAAGACGCCACCAACTACAAGCAACTGGGAGTCTAGTAGTCAAACTGGGAACCACTTGTAGTCAAGTTACTCATTGTCAAGTGAGCTAAACATTTTTCAAGATCAAATTAGCAGCTATCTTACTCAGCAGTTACTCTGAGTTTTATTAAAAATTGGCAGGAATAAAGCTAATAGTTTAGGGTTAATCCAAAATTTTCTGAATGTCAAACTTGCACATAGCAGAGTCGAGCTTTCAAATATTTACAATATTCTCAACTAATATTCAGAAACTCACCAACAGTTAAATCATAAAGTACCTAACAGGCAAAGTAAATTTCATATAAAGGTCAGTCAAACGTCAGAGCTTTTTATTGTCCGTGATCCTTTAGGACGACACAAATGTGGTGCGTTTTCCACAGTTCCTTTTGTAACATGTTTTATGTTAGACTTGTTACAAGAGTATTCAGCGAAAAACAAGGTACCACCGTTTTATTTGAAAGGGTGTGTTTTTTATAGATTTCTCCTATACAGTTGCGATTCTTGGTGCTACTGCAAAGAAAACTGTCTCAGCTATATCTACCATTAAAATGTCTTTATCAAGACTGTTTTTCAATGTTATCATTGAAGAGTTTAATTAATTTTGGATGCAAACATATTTATTGTACAAACCATTTCTATTCCCAGCTTTCTACACATTCACAATCCAGAAAAGGCCTGCTTAATGCAGGAGATTTCTGTCCCAGGCCTGGCCTACTTTAGCAAGCTTTGGCCTGGTTATGCAGCTATCTGACTACTCTTTGAACTGGAACAGAACGGAGGTGGATTTGCCTCCCACAAGCCCATCATCTGCGCTCCTTAGCATGACAGCCGTGCAGTGTCTGCGTGTTCCTGCGGTGTGTGTCTGTGCCCTGCGCGCTGTGTGAAGCCGCTTGTGGTGAGGAAGAAAAAGTGACACAGTGGCCCAGGAGTCCTGAACTCTTGATTGAAACGTGCGCCACAGAGGATTTTATTTTTTTCTTCACACATAATCCTCCCTATGTCTCACTGCACTCATCTACGGCTACACGAGCAAACAAATGGAGCAGCATTTTGACAAAACTAATGCATGTCAAGACGAGGCAATCAGCTAAATTTACTCAAGGGTCAGAACTTGTTCAGCAGACTATTGATTTGAACTTACCTTAGATGGCTTTTTTTAGTTGGTAAGTAATTGAACCTGGGTGTAAGTATATGACTGTATTGTGCTTGGTAGTAATTGAATTAGGATCTAATTGGATTCTCCTTAATTGGATGTGAATCAGACCTGGAGAGTACATGAGGATCACATTTCTTGGGAATTGGTACTTAGATCAAAGTTCACTTCAGTTTTTTGTTTGATAGAACTACCATCTCAAATTTCTTTTTCAGAGACAGGTGTTTTGTTTTTCTTCACTCTGTCTATGTCGTTTTGTTCTTGCTGATAACTTTCACTGAAAAACCTGAACTTATTTCAGTACGTTTGTAGATGAGTGCTTACAGACTGCTGGTCGTATGAAATGACACTGTGAACATCAGTTTTACTTTTTGATTGGACAGTACATTATTAGCCATATTTAATTTTGTTCTGGTTTTATAACATGGACACCTTTCGATGTTGATGTCAAACTTTAAATTTTACACATGGCTTAAAGAGGACGGCTTAGTTTAAATTGGAGATATTTTTCTTTGAGGTTTTTAATTTTAAAGTCAAGTTGCCAGTTGATAAATTCGATAACACTTTATTTGAAGAGGTGTGCATAAGGTTTACAATTGTTGTCATGAAGTGTCAGTCGGTAAATAATGAAACTTTTAATGGACTTTTAATGCAATTCTTAATAGAACTTTCATTATCAACCAAATAATGTACAGTTTGCACTTTTGATGGACTTTGAATACAACGTCTAGTGCAACCTTTCATTAATGCTGTCATTATTTACCAAATGACACTTCATGACAACAGCTGAAAACATTCATGAAGACTCCTTCATGTTTATGACGCTGTGATGTCAGTCTTATGCACACCTCTTGCCTAACACAGCCTTAAACGTTTGGAGGTTTTTGATGCTTTAGAGTTTTGGTTGTTGCACCAAACTGGTATAAACGCTTTGTGTGTCGCATCACATTCCGAGTGTCTAGGAATTGACATCAGACTATTTATAATTCATAGTAGCATTAATATTATTAATATTTAAAATACTAAATTGGTAGCGGTTGTAACACGTGTTGTTTTAAGTCATTTATACAGAAACTGGTTTCAGCCAATCAAAGGGCACTGCAAGTCTTTGACCTGTATAAGAATCAGGAACGGAAATGTCCTCTTATTGGCTGAAGCCTCCTACCTATTGATCATTTAAAATTTGGCTGGCCCATAAATGTCCAAATCCAGCTGTTTGATTCACAGCTGTATTGATTTGTCAGGATTGGTACATGCAGGTATAGGTGAAGCAGAGAGTGTATAAACTCACAGTCTCTACTGTCAGACTCCCAGGAGCCGAGCTTTACGCAGCATACCATAACTTCTCTGAGCCCACATATACTGCACCGGCTGATGCTCGGTTCACAGGCCTATTATCCTCTTCCTGCCGCAGCGTTGGCTGGCTGGCTCAATGGCTGCATGATTTGAGGCGGTCTTTGAAGTGCACTGAGGCAGCGAATGGAAAGTGATGGATTTATGTGTCATGACATGCTTTATGTGAACGCTGCCCCTCTCGGTGACACCGGCTCTTCTCCGATCTGCAACGCAAATTCTAATCGTATTATTTCAAAGCCGACAAGCTCTCAGGCTTCACCCCCTCTGCCTCCCTCCTCTTTGTTTCTTGTTTATTTCTTGTATGATTTTATATTCCCCATGTGTGTTTTTACTCCTTCGCTCCAGGCTGTGAAGGTGTTCAGCCTGTAACATCCCTGACGGTGAGACAGCTGTCTAAACAGGACGTCTGTCATGTTAATTTTAGTGCCCTTTAGTCCTTGGTCTGCTAAGCTGGAAAGAGGTTTTTTTTGGGCTCTTTCTGCTGTATTCTCAAAGAAGAGGTATTTCTACCTGATCTAGATCTAATGTGTTCTGACACTTGTAGCTGATACATTACAGTGTTATCCTTGATGATCAAGGCCTCATAAATGAAGAGTTTCCCATCTTCAGTGGCAGATAAAATAAATCAGATTTAAGACATTTAAAACCTTTGTTACAACATGAATACAAACTTCAAAAACGATTTACTGAGTTCACAGATATATTTTACACATTTAAAAAAAAAATGTTAACTTGATTTTCACACAAATTAAAATGTAGTTGAGTATATCTCTATTTCATATGGTTTATTGGTGGTCTGTCCTCATGACTCTATCCTGAACTGTCATAGTTATAGCAATAATACTCTTGTCTGGAAGAACTGTGTATCAACATCTCAACAGAAAATGAGTAAAGATACTATTTGCAGCCCTCCACACCAAAGCAATGCAAGAAAAGCAGTAAACTGAGGGTTTCTTCAGTTTTTGATTAAATGTAAGGTTTAGAAAGTTGTGGAAGCCCACACTGGTCCTCAACTGTGCAAACCGCCACATCTGATAGATTGAATAATTATAGCCTCATTTAAACTATAATAAAAGTCTCCTAAAGTCATATTAAAACACACAAAGTGCAGATATTGCTTTCAATCTCAAGCTCTTATTTCATGTTTAATCGGAAACATTTCATCTCGCACACACAAGAGCCCCGACAGGTCACCAACTTCAGCACCGTTCTACCCGGTTGCTTTTAATACTGCAGGATTTCAACAAGCCTGTCAGCGCAAACACAAAGTTGTAACCGTGTTGGCGCTGCTCCAGCAAAGAGGTGACGGGAGATGAAGGCCCTCATAACAGCTAAATGTGTCCCTAATGCCCCACAGGGGGATCCAGCTGTGATCAAAAATTTATCAAAGCACGGCTAAAACTTGAAAAAGCAAGCTTGAAAGGATGTCATCATATTTCACCTGATCACAAAACAGTTTTCCTCGTTTCCTATGGCTGTGAATGCAGAGCAGGTTAGGTTGTCTCCGGTCAGTTTCTCAGCTTTTACCTCGAAATGCTGCCTCTGTTATTCAGCCCGTTAGCTTCAAAGTACAGTGTCATTAGTCATGCATGCTGCCGTCAGCCTCCTCTCTGCGGGGCGGCCTTAATGGATGCATGCTTTAGGATAAACTTCCATGGGAATAGCAGGGCGCTGCTGGGCAGTTCACCACCAGAAATGTGAACTCAAGCTGTGCTGTTGTTTCATTTTGTGTCCCGTCTGTCTGCAAACATACGCAGGTAAACCTTTGGACCCAAAGTACCTAAAGAGAGACATATTTTGGTATATACTAAACTCTGTTTTTAAGGTTTTCTATTAGGCAGCCGATTCTTGCACCAGCTCCTCCTTAGTATCAAAAGTAATTCGAATCGAGCTGGAATTGGATTTAATTAAAGAAGAGGCGTGTAAGACTTGAGATGCATCCAAAACTAGCAAGAGACCAGCCAAGGCTGGAGTTTGACTTCCTTAACCAGCAGCAAATATAAATGATGTTTTTCAGAAAATTTTAATATTTTCTAAAACTCCAATGCAAAATTTAGTTTCATCTGAAAGAGACTTTTCACAACTGACAGTCCAATCCTTTTTCGTCTTGGTCCAGGTAAGATGGTTGAGGAGTAGCTTAAGACAAGGAAAGTCAAGGTTTTGTTCATGTACTCTGTTTGTTTAGAGCCTCTTGAAATACTGAATCCAGCTGCTCTTCTGCCAACAACATCCCTAAGAGGAAGGAAGTTTATTCTTCCACTAAACTTTCCATTAAAAGGCTTGCCTATAGCACCCTGAACAGCCAACTCTTTTTTTAGCATTTAGATATTTTGTGCCTTACCCTCCTGGTTGAAGGTTTCACTGACTGTCTGCTGGACATTTGACAAGTCAGCAGTGTGCCTTATGATGCGTTGTTGCATAGCATTTATGTATTAAGAAAATCCTGATAATAATGGCAGTGTAAGATCTGTTGTACATTTTAAGATATTTTAGTTAAACTAATTTTTAAACTGAACATCTGCTGTAGCTTCTTCTCCCAGTGAATGTTCACAATCTCCTTTTATGCATCTTGATTTGTTGTGCTATCTACTGACATTTTTGTGGTATTTAATTATTTCCTTACCGATATTTTTGTCGATAAACATAACGGAGGTATAAATATCTGCTTCAGCAAAATTTCCAGACTAATACAATCCAAACCTCAGTAACCGTTTCATTCCTGAGACTTTTTTTTTTTTTTTTTTTTTTTTTTTAAAGTTTGTTAGCCGGCAGGTCGGTACGCCCTGCAGCCCTTACTAGAGTCTGATCATAAAAACCCGGGTCATAACAGACAGATAAATAGCTGTGCATTAGCACATGCAGAGCACCCACTGTCTGAATTATTTATGCAGCTGTGATACAGTATTTTTCATCTCTGCTGCTTCGCCTTCCCTGCGTGCTGTGAAAAGCAGATGGCATGTTGTGAAGCGGCAGTCATGTGTGCAGAGGGAGGGATGGATATGAAGGGATGATGACTCAGTCCACACTTTCATCTGCCTTTGGTTTTGTTGTCTCGCTGATGCCTTTTGTTTGCATTAGAAGCGCGGTAACTTTCACATAATTGTGCAGATCAGCGCTCCTTTCTATGCGAGTGTGTTCGCACACCCAGGATCAGACAAAAGCCCCGCCAGAGTCCATCGGCGGGGCAGGAGTGCGTGCAGCGTAGAAATGAGACTGTTACTTTTAGCTGGGAGGCTCCTCCACTATTAGCTAATGGATTCTCCACCATCTGCTCTGACAGGCTCCACTGGTTACTCATTTCCTCCTCCATCAGAGTTTGCTGCTGGAGAAGTCTCTCCTCCTTCAGTCTGGAGTCTCCAGGAGTGGCTCAAACCCCTCCAGCTGTGTGGTTCAGCTCCCCCTGTCAGTCTGTCTGCACCGCTCTGCGTTAAGTTGCTGTCTTCTCTGATTCTGGGCCTTCTGCTGCTCCTTAGCCTGCATCAAACCTGCGTGCACACTTAACAGATACTTGAGATTTAGTTATTTTTTAAAAGAACTTGCATAAATCACTCAAAATGATGCAGTCAGTCTGTGGCGGGCACCGCTAACTAAAAAGCTAACTCTGCTAACCCTAAAGCACTAATCAAAAATATTAGTTTGCCTATTACTAGGGCGCTACACCAACACAGTATTGAATTGACACCAATACTAAATACAAATGCTGTAGTCTTAGAAGACTACAACATTTGAGCACCAATTTTTAAATTAACATGTTCTGAAATGCCCTTAGATATCTTGGTTATGTTTATTTCCTGTTCTCCACTCTACATGTTTTAGTTTTCTCCTGTGTTTTTCTTGTTTGACATGGTTATGGGAGTTGGAGTAGAGGAGATGGGAGAGGAAAGTCTTCACCCACGTCAAAATAAGAGCATAAATGCTCAATGACCAAAACTTCAACAAAGATGTCAGATTTTTATTCAACTGAAAGTTTACAAAATAGCCAAGTAAATTAGCACTTTAGAATTTATTCTGAAAAAATAACTTAGGGGAAGCTCAGTTCGCTAAACATTTTTAGCAAAAATGCTAAAGTGCTTATTGGAAAATTGGCTCAGATGTTGGCGTGTAAGTGGAAGTGTTGAATTGGTTTTGTGATTTTTCATAATTTCAAAAATGTGTTTTGTATTTATTCGGGTTACCTTTGTTTCTTGTCGTCTGAAACATTTCAGTCAGAAAAAAAAGCAAAATGGAAGAAATACTTTTTAACGCTAATTTGTCACGTCTTTCTGTGTTTCCTGAGCATTTTTGGTAATTTCACAGGCAATTGTGTTGCCTCTTTTTAGCGTGAAAATATCTCCCATAAATGTTGGACTTTTAGCATCACAAATCATGACCATTACCATTTTTGCTGTGTTACTGAGTTTAGCACTTCATGGTGGAGATGAGATTAGGCTGGTAATTAGTACATAGTAATAAGAAATAAATTTTTCCTGACTCTGGAAACAGAAAGTTCCTGGAAAAGACAAAGTGCGACCCATCTCAGCAGCTTCACTGGGAGCTGACCTGTTTCTTCCTCTCAGGATGGAACCAGAAATAGGTTGTGGGCCTGTTGGTGGCGGGTCTCCACAGGACAAAAGCGGTGATAGATTTTTAAACAGAGTGGCTCCCAGGGCAGGATAATAAACTCTGATCCATTTGGAAAATGTGCATGAAAACCCCTGGTCTATTTACCAGACTCCATTAGTCAATTACGCCGCTCTCTCTTTCTCTCCTGCCTGTTATCTGCTTTCAGACTGATGTCAAGTGGCTTTTATGCAACTTTTTAGTGGGTTTTTTTTTGTTTTGTTTTTTTAGGAAGTCCTGGTTTATTTGCATCAGCTCCATCACTTTGCTCAACTCTGTGCCTCAGATACAAATGAGCTGCTGTATTCAGAGCAGATAGATGTGACTCAGGGTAAGAATGGGGGCTCAATCACAACTGTAAGCAAAAGCAATAACCTAAAATCATACATTTTATTGAAACCATGACTGGTACAATGTGAGACAATCCCTTGTTTCATTATACTTTGTCACCATGCTGCTAGACTTCCTCGATCTATATTTTATGTGACATTCAGAAGTGTTGTTAGTCCTCCTAAATCTGGTCTTGGATTATTTAGAAAAAATCAAAACCGCTCAGCTTTTTAGATAAACCAGTGTTGTTTTCGCACAAAGCAGAAAACTTGGAAAACAACTCTTTCAATCTGTGCTTTACTTTTTTAGGAATTTCTTCCCAGTGTCAAATTTAGCAGCAACAAGGCAGGCACCTTTCAAAAGATAAGTAAAAAGGATAATTTTTTTATTTGATCTGTTGATGATCACTTTGCTTAAACCTTTATCACCGTACCGTGAATACATATTTCCCACAGATGTTTGTGGTGAATAGTTTGTTCCTCCCAGCGAGTCTCTTCTTCTTTGTCTCCACTGGCGTCCGTCCCTTTAACATTCACCATGTACATCACAGCACCTGTCCCTGAGGGGCGTATCCAAGAAATGACACATTATCACCCTTCGCTTCCACTCAGACGTGTTGGAGCATTTATCGCACCTATCAGGATGCATCGCCAACATACTAACTCATCCCCTGCCTCTCGTGGGAAGGACGCAGATAGTATACGTGTTCTTGGCACAGACTGACAAACATCTAGATTTAACACCCCGACAAATGAACTAACACATGCAGCCATCCACTCATATCCCGCACATTCAACAGCTCTCCGTCTCTCTCTCTCCCGAATCGACTCCCTTGGGGACGGTCGAACCCCGATCCCATTTAATTAAATGGGTCTCATCGTTTGCACCGAGCCCCTAATCAGTTTCAACAGCTCCTTTTTTCTCACTGCTACCCTTTACGCCTGAAGAGACTCTCGCTCAGTGTGTGCGGTGTGTTTCTAACAGATCGGGCGAGTTAAGCGCAGAGGATAAAAGCACCAATGCGAATCATCTTGTTGACACCGACTTGGAGAAAGTTTTAACAGAGAGAGATAGAGAGAAAGGAGGAAGTGGCTCAATGAGGGGTGGGGTTTGGCTGTTTTTTGTTTTTTCCACCTTAGAGTGAAAAGAACTGAAAAGGACAAACATTTTAAGGATATCGTAGAGCAGAATCAAAAAGCGTCGACGGCAGCATCTCCGTTCCTGTGGGACGGGAATGTTTGGATGAATCCGCTGTCTCTATGCTTCTGTGTGGAGTTTGAAAATGTGGCGCTGCTTTTCTCTCCAGGCTTTAGCTGATCTCAGTCCAGACCTGCAGTTTCTCCTTGAACGTTCTGTCACGTTACAGCCAGAGACTATAACATAATTGTGAAGTGGAAGAAAATAATACATGGTTTTAAATATTTTTTTTTTTACAAAAAGATTATCTGGAACCGATGGAAATGACTGAAGGATTTATGGTTGGAGGAGAAACATCACAGACAAGACAATGTCTTCAGTCAGAGGCTTCTGCTGAGATCTGGGTGAAGTTGCTTCCTCCACCTCCTTCAAATTAAATGAAACTGGTGACAAAGAAAACTTAGTTTGTGCTGCTGTAATTTAAAAAATATTTAATAAACAATTCCAGAGGTCACAAAAGGTCAGCAGCTAGTCCATATTTCACAAAATCGAACAACATACAGTATCGATCAGCTCTTTGCAGTGAAAAGTTTTGTTTGCGATTACAATATTTAAGTCAAAAAACATATCAATTTTGTCACCAGAGAAAAACAGAGCAAAAATTACTTTTGCTATGTTTCTGTCGGTTTGTGTAGCTAAAATTTTTGTAGCACAACAAAAAAAAATTCTTGTAAATGCGTGGGGGCTGGTTGACCTTTGACCTCTGAAATCACTTATTGATATATTTAAAATGACAGCGACACGAACGAAAATTTGTGCTGCACAAACTTCCACAAACGTTTGACACCAAATTCACTTGATTTGAAGAAGGTGGGGGACCAACTTCACCCCAGAATGACTCCAGGCTCTTCAGAATCGCTGCAGTACTGACTGCTACAGGAGATTCTGGCTGCCAACAGCATCCATGTCAACACTTTGAAGTCTTACTCTTGAAACTAAAATGCTTTTGATCTGAAAGTTTAAGTGCGACCCAGTCAGATCTGTAATGTTTCTTCTTCTCACTGTGTCAGTGGCGTCATTGTCTCTTCTGAGTCATTCCTCTTCCAGCTCCGTGTGTTATTAATGAAGGTAGGTGGGTTTAAACGGAGCGAGACAGGCATGTGTGTTTGTTCCCAGGCGATCACACAAATCAGAGAAAGCGTTCATCTCTCTCTCTCAATGTGCGGATCACGTTTTGGCTGCTTAACCTCCACCTCCATCATCTTCATCTCTGAGTCTTCTCCTCCCACCTTTTGAGCTTGTTATGAGGAAGTCTGTGCCCTTTGCTGCGTCGCTCCGCCCGGTAGGAGCGTCGCTGCATAAGCATACGGGTGGTGTTTTGTGTGGATGTGACGCTCTCCCCCTGTGGTTCCTGCTGTAAATCGGAGCGCGCTCAGCTTCTGCCGGCTTCCCAGTGTGACTCAGCCTCATGTCTATTTGTGTCTCTCTCAGTCTTTCTTTCCTACACCTTGCCTTATTTTCCTTTAATTCCCCTGCTTTTTGCCTCCTTAGTCCCCAGCAGTTCACGTTTGCTTGAATCACTCCTTTTGTCTATCCATCTTGATTTTAACTCTTCCTTGTCCTCTGTTCTCCCTCCTCCTCCTCTTCTTTCATTTTCTGACTCGACACCTTGCTTTTTGCATGTCTATTTCTGGTCTCTATCTTTCTCTCCCCATGCCAGCATCACCTCCCCCTGGTTCTCATTATCCGTCTCCCTCTCCTCCTCTCTCTCTCTCTCTTTCCCTCCTCTCCATCTCTGCTCCGACTCCTGCTATTCCCGAACCTGTCCCACCCACGTGTGCATATGGGCATGTAAGGACCCGAACAAACCTGCACACACAAGCAGATGCATCCTTAGATGAGCTATTTTCTCAATTTTAAAAAAAAATGTTTGGGAACACTAAAGATGCTAACAGGGCTTGTGAAGAGAAAAGGTAGCAGTTGAAACGGTTCTTGTCGCTTCATCAAGGTGCTTTGGGTTTCACATTCTGCACCAGACTCCTCAAATATGTGTTGTTTTTTTTTCTATTTCTCCTTTGAAGCAAAAGAAAAAATCATTAGGCAATGACATGAAAAACAAAAGTTTTTTTTATTAACCAGGCTAAGATTTGAGGCGCTTTTCTCCTTGCCTTGATCTTTGTTGTGTCGGCGAACTCACATTTGCTTGTCAGTAATGATCTACTCTAAAGCAGGGAAAGCAGACCAGATGTTCCTCAGAACGAAGCTGCTTTTTGTCGCTGCAGCCTTGCAGGACAAAAGGCTCTTCAGTTGGTGATGTGATCAAGCTGCAACAAGTATTTAGAGAAATGTGTCTGTGTGATTACCTCTTCTTCTGTTCGAGGTTTATTCAGTGAAGCATGATGAACTCCTGTTAGCCTCCTAGTTTCTTCACCAATAAATTACAGACAGATGCTCTTGTTTAGTTTTTTCCCCCTTCTTGTTCTTGTGGTGGATTAAATGAGTTTTTATGTGTAGCATAATTACTAATACTACATTTTGTTGTCACATGATCAGGATGTCAGACATGTCACTTGAAAGTTAATCTCTCTTTAGCTATGATTCTATCCAATTGTGATGCGAATTTTAAGCAAACTTTTGAAGTGTTGCAAAAAAAGAAAATGGAAAATGCAAATTAGGTGTGTTTCCATCTTCTGGTTTGGAGGGGATCAATCAATCAGACGACACAAAGTGTAATTTAATCAGATTTTAATGCTGTGTAGTTGTAATAAACAAGATTTTAGGTTCCTAACTAGCATAAATCTCAAATCTCAGAAAAATGAAGAGTTTCTGCCTCTAATCTGCAGGTCTGGACTTAGAAATTTCTCAGTTTCATGTGTCTGGTAAAGCTCAGACCCACCAGTGGATGGGGAGAATTTGACACGTCAGAATCAGCAAATGTGTTTTCATTTCCTCTTTAGCAAAATAACTTTTTCTTTTATTCTATAAAGAACTGACAACATGTCTCCGAGAATCCAAGCAAAAATTTTGTATTTATTTGCAGGAAATGAGAAATGCTTAAAATAACAAAAAAAGATGCAGTGTTTTCAGACCTCAAATAATGCAAAGAAAGCAAGTTTATGTTCATTTAGAAACAATAGTACTAAAATTTAACTCAGCAAGAGTTCAGAAATCAGTATTTGGTGGAAAAACCATGTGGTTTTCGATGGGGGTCAGTGCAGTGGGCTTTTAATATTTTCCAGAGCTGCACATGTTTGTATTGTAAATTTTTAAATTATCCTACTTACTTTCACATTTTTTAAAATCTCTGTGTGCTTTTCAACATTACTGTACATTATTATTCTTATGCTGTAAATTTGCCTTCAGTTGCTTTTTGGCTTTATATTTTTACCTTTGTATGAGTCAACTTGCCTCTCACTTTGCTGGCTGTACACCTGAATTTCCCCACAGAGAAACCATGAAGGTGATTTCTATTAGTCTATTCTCATCCATTTCACAATTATGCACCACTTTGTGTTGCTCTGTCACTCAAAGTTTCTATAAAATCCATCAAAGTTTGTGGTTTTATCAAAAGAAAATGTGAAAAGTTGGTGAACATGGAGCATTTCTGTGCCTGGCCTCCTGTTGAAATCCAGAGATGTGAAAGAACCAGACTCGTCTCTCCGTAGTTGAAGGTGAAGGGTAGCTTCAAAAAGACAGAAATTGAGTGCACGTCTTGAAGGAGCACAAAGAAAGAGCTCGGTCCTGGAGTGCCATGCGTTACGGAGTGGAAGAGGGTGCGGATAGAGGTGTGGTGGTCTTGCTTTTATTGTGGGGAGAAAATATAGAGTAACAACCGAGAGAGTCACAGAGGGTGAGAAGGTTTTCAGTCCTCCAAAAACATTGAGGCTCTCTAGAGAGACGGAGTGGTAGATTGAGTCAGGAGTGGCACGCCGGCCGAAATTGAAAGTGGAGTATCTGCGGCACTTTGAAGAATACACGCCGGTCGCCATATGACACTTAGGCTGAGGGTGTGTTTTGCAGCGGTGTGGTTGTGGGAGGCATTTCTTCAGAATCATCTGCTGCTCAGCCCCTCGCACATCATTACCTGGAAGCCCCACTTCTTCCTCCTGAGCCCCTTCTTTCCCCTTCCTGCACAAACTGCTTCCCTCCCCGCTGGACGGAGGGCAGAGCTGCAGATTAGAGAGTCAGAGGCAGGTGCCTGATAGCCAGCCAGCAAAGCCGGACACATTTCTCATCCGCTGCGCCCAGTGTTTCCTTCCCGTCCATCTTTTCTGTCTCTGTGGTCTGCTGAGGCTCAGTGCTGCTCACTGGAGATAGCAGGACCCACAGAGGAAGGCCAATCCCTCTTCCACTGCCTCTCCTCCTTTTTCCAGCACTTTTAGTCCTTCATACCCCATTCTTTTTTCTTTCTTTTTTGTATTTGAAGCTCTTCTCTGCAGGCCTTTCTACCAGCACGGTGTTGGCACACAGCAGAATCCTGAAGGGACTTCTATCGCACACATGCACAGAAAAGCACATTTCATTGAAGCCAAACACCCATCCCTTATACATATGCACAAAACTTGTAAATGCACGACCCCCAGAGAAGGGGAGGGAGCTATATTTGTTGTTTTGTTTGTTTCATGTTCCATTTTCTCCATGAAGCATTCATCTCTGTGTTGTTCACCTCAGGGACGGCGGTTCTAATCTCTCTGTTCCCTCTTGTTTCAGATTGTTTGTTTTTGGTTTCTCTTATCTGCTGTCAGGTTAGTTTTTGTACCCCACACTTTGAATCAGGATTTTATCGTCTCAGGCAGTTCTGGACCTTCAGTGGAAAAAAAACAAAAACAAACAAATAACCCGAACAAGAAATGGGTTTGAATTTATTGTGGATTTCATCTAATCTGCATCGCATTAAAATGATCGGGTTTCATATCCAGTCTGATTTCAGTTCCTTCTAAGTCTGGATGAGTTTGGGAAATAAAATGAGGGAAGAGACATGTTTGTTCTCTATTTCCAGGGTTTCCTTATTTCCTCATCCACCTCTTTTAGTCCCTCGTTAGTCATGCACTTCCTTTCTATCGTCCTTCCCTTACTTTACTTGGGCTTTCAGTCCTTAAGGCAGTGTTTTACCTTCCATGGACTGCCTTTAGGTTATAACTAAAACTTTGCGACCAAATAGTTTCTTTTGAATTGTTGCATCTTAAAATTTTGGAGCACCATAAAAGGACAAATGATTTGTTCCCTTTGTAAGAGAAGCAGAAAATTGATCACTGCATCAATCAATTGCATTGTGTAACTGAGGCTAGTAACGGCTTGCTAATGATTTCTAGATGTAAGTTGAGGTGTAAAGTAATTATTTTACTGCCTTGAAGAGGAAGACAACCAGACGACTGCTTGGGCTGGAAAGCTGAGTTGTCAAGACAACTGTTTAGTGTTTTGTCATAAAAATAATTTAGTTTTTTTAGTGTCTTTCTTTTTAAGCAAAATGTGAAAGAGTGCAGATTTCTGCAAGTTAGTTCGCACAAATATTCCTGGAAGACGACCCACTGCAACCAGGAAACTTAAAAATCTTACAAGTTTTCTCAAGAAAATCTCAAATTAATCATTTATGTATTGCTAAGAAACTAATTCTTTCTCGTCTTTGATTAATTTATGGTATTCATCCTGTTTAATGCCACTAATTTATTCCTTCTTCTCCGTCTCTGCAACTCTAATTGCTCCGCCCGTTTCTCTTCCTCCGCTCCTCTCCCTCCATCTCTTATCGCGGTGCCTGGATGTCTATCTCGGCGCCGTTATCACCTGTTCCCCTCCCCGCCTGCTTCCAGCTGTGTTGCTGCATCGCGGTCCGCGCCACCGACATGAAATTGCTCTAACAGCTGAGACACAACCACGGATCTATCTACAAATCAATCACGCCGTCACCTGCTGGCTCTCCTCTCTGCACTCGTGTGCAAGGTTGCATTCAGCGGCACGCCTTTCATTTGCTTCCATTTTTCCTGCTCCCATCCTTCCGTTCAGTGGTTTGGTCTCCCTGCAGTCGCTCACAATCTGCTTTGTTTTTATCTGTGAGCACAGATGCAGGTGCATCAGCAGAATATCTGCTTCCTTGAGTGTTTCTCCATTTAGCTAGGATTGTCTTTATTTGTCAAAAGACTCACTCCCACAAGACCTCTTGCAGTTTTTTTTTTCCATGTCAAACATTTGTTTGTATTTTTTTCTCTGCCTGGCTCCTATTTCACTACTTACCTTTTACACCAGAGGTTCCTGGTCGTTTCACTGTAAGCTAACATTATAAGGTAACTGTTATAACAGCATAAATAGACTCCGATGCACAAAAGTATTTTTTTTATCTTTTTTTTTTTACTATTTTCTGATTTTACAGTCGCAACTTTAACTGTATTTTTTTGATGTATTTGTAACATATCAACACAAAGTCAAAAACTGCAAGGTAAAACAAAAAAATAAGGTTCTTCATTTTTTAAATGGAGTAATTTCAAGTAATTACACTTTTCAGATATTAATGTAATACTTGTGTGTAATTTATTCTCGATACAAATCCACTTACTCTCTGAACGCCTCAGAAAACATTAGTAGATTAACATCACGAGATGGAACACAGCAGAAACGTCAGAGAGAAACTTGTGGAGAAGTTTAAGTCAAGGTTAGGTTATAAAACAATATCTCTGAGTTTTTAAACTTTATTATCTGGCACATCTACCAAAATATGGCTGTACATCTGAGTTGTAGCCGTATGCTACCAAAGAGAAACCAAGGCAGCCATAATCCCTAATGAGGAGTTAATTCCTGTTTGTTTCTAAAAGACTGAATCCTTCTTTTCGCCATCAGGCTCTCATTATGTAGGCACCAGAAAACAAAAGCTGCTGCTATTCTTCTGAAGTCAAGCAGCCGAAGGGCTGGATTTAAGCTGCCAGGTGAGTATCTGTGTGGCCTCGTGAACTGAACCTCAGGTGCTGGATGCGCACACGTGTGAATTAGCGAGCGCAAGCAGCCGACGCTGTGTGCGCAACCTGCCAGACACCTGCTGTCAGCTTCGTCCTTTCCAGTCGTCACAAACTCCTCCACAAACACGACTTCGTGTGCGTTTTTCAAGGTTCTGTGAGCTATTTCTGCTCAAGTGTAAATTGCTCCTCATGTTCCACCATTTTCCCCTCATTTTAATCTGTTAATTTTTCCCTCCCCAAATAGATCCCTGCTCCTGCTGTCGATCCTTTTTCCCCTCATTTCACTCCGTCCATGCTGTCAACCTCTCACCCTTTCATCTGTCTCTCCTTCTATTCTCAGCTTTCATCCCTTATCGCTTCTGTCTTTCTCTCCGCTGTCAACCTTTTATCCATCCTCTCTCATCTCATCCCACTTTTCTCTATTTCATCCATCTTCCTATCTGTCAGGTTTGTGACTTTACTGTTTATCAGTCTCTATTTCTTTTTTTTTTCTTTAGTTGAAAACCAAAATAGTGTCTTGGCAACAGACCAACAGAGCTGGAAAGACATCAGTAAGATTTATAGAGAAACAAAAGTGCAAAATAATTTTTATGAAGAAAAATGTAAATTGAAACCAACAAATCGGTAACAAATGTCCCATTAACTCGCTATATGACCAGATATATTCCTGTTCTTCAAATATAGAAAGAGCCTTAATTTTTCCCTTGAAATATTCCAGGAGTTGTTCACATTTGCTGCTCACTTTAACCAATTCCTGGTTTCCAAAAGAAACAGCTGACTGTCGACAGCACTATTTCGCTACATCCGTTGCTGGTCTCAAGCGTTTTCAAAAGCATGATGCTTCCACCACCTGCATGTCAGTGGGTCGTGGTCCTGCCTGTAAAAAAACTCAAAAAACCTTCTCTGCCTCAGCTGACCATGAAACTTGTCAACAGAAGCCAAAAATCTCCAGAGTAGAAAACTGAGGCACCATCATCTATTTCATTACATCATAACTTTCAAGTAGCAAGACTTACTGTTTGTGTGTCGGACGCTAATGTGTCAATAGCTAAGTTAGAGCGGTTTGCTTCTAAAATAATTTTTCTTTTTTTTCAATTTTTAATCATGCTTTTATTTTGAAGTAGTGAAGACAGAACAAAAAACACAATCAAACACGGACAGTAGACAGCATAAACAAGGGCAGTTAGCTTCTGGAATAATATTTTTTCTGGATAACTTCTGTTTTGTGAGCTTTAAGTTGAATAAAGCTTGACATCTGTATTAAAGTTTTGGTTATCACTTGTTAAAAAATTATGTAGATAGACATTTATATTCATGCTCTTATTTTGAAGCAGGTGAAGACTGTACACAGTCAAGTTGTTGTTCTGTAAAACAGAAAAGCCTTTGGAAGTGGGATAAGCACAGTTCTATTTCCTGCATTTATTCCCGGCTCTGTGTGGCAGCACCATTTTCCGTATTCAGTCGGCCCATTAAGCAGCACACACAGACGAATACAAGCTACTCATGCACACGCATCTCACCTGTCAGCTAAATATAACTCTGGACAAGCTGCCCTGTCTCGCAGCAGGAGATGCAGCCATGCAAAGGTCAGTGAGTACAGGCGTCGGGTAAGCATGCGCCGCTCTCCTTTATGCGAGTGCAGCTGCCTCGGTCCAACCCCTGCAGCGTCTCTGAATAACCTCCATCTCTGCTTCTCTGCAATTAGAGGGAAAATGATGTGTTGCTCCAAGGCGCTACAATTAGGCTGAGTCACATTGGTGCTGGACAGCTCTGATGAAGGGCTATTAGAGGAGCGGGAGATGATGGAGGCACTCCTCACCCTCCACCTTCGGCACCACCTCCACCTCCAGCCGTCACCACAGCCAACGCGGCTCCTCCACCCTCTTCCTCCACATCCATCACCATTATACGGGCAAACTTTCCAAGGAAACTTCACATAGCAGGAGTCATTCTAACCTGGCTGATCTATTCCTACTTTTCTTCACTTCTCCTTTTCCCTCCATCTGTCTCATTTCCTGCCAGAGATTCATATATATTCTGGGATAAGTGCTCTCCATGAATCTTACACCTGCTTGCTCTCTCTTTCTCTCTGTTTCATTGCTTCTTTTCCAGCTTTCTATCCTTCATCCCCTCTCTTCCCTTCTGTTCATCTGCACATCTATTCATCTTCCTCTCTTTAGTCTGTGCAAGTGCCTCACTCCCTCTTCCTTCCCTTTTTCTCCTCCTTCGAGCCGTGCACCTCTTTTAATAGCTCAATTTCTCTTCACTTATCTTCTCCAATTTGATGCATTTCACCTGGCTTGAATCATTTTGCCCCTATCAATCCATCCCCGCCTTCCTTTCTCTTCTGCTCTCAAATCTATTTTAATACATCAAAGCCTTGATTTGTTTCTAAAAAGTGAATATATTGTGGGCTGCCTTCTGTATTATTTTAGGAAAATTATTTTTTCCGCCACTACGTCTGAAATTAAATGATTTGAAGGAACATGTTTTTAAAGGTTGTGCTCTGATCTACCATTAGCATGAAAGCATAGTAGAGAGGAAAAAAAAGCCTGCTTTAATAAAGAAAAGGTTTTTGTTGTTTTAAAATTAATTTCTCATTAGATCTACGATGCATTGATTTGGCAAGATGCGCACAAATATTGCCTTTAAAGGACATTTTAACTGATTTCAGATACATGTGTAATTACTGCCGAAAAAGAACAAATGGCGAGAGCTGTTTCATTAGAGCGAGGTTCGGTGTTAATTAACTTGTTTGTGGGTGACTCGGCTGTAAAGTGCACAAATGGAGGAGGTTAATCAAATCATCATACAGTAAATTAAGTTACATTAGTCTCTAATTCCCTTTTGTAGAGCTGAAAAAAGGTGATTCATTAGAGCAGATAAACACCTCTATGATGAGGTCACATGAAAAAGCAAGAAAGAAAAACTAATGTTTGATACATTTTATGAAACGTGTCAGTGAATAATAGTGATTTATTCAAACATCACAGGGAAAATGTTTATTTTTCAATCATTTAGCAAATAAAAAATGTGTGGTTTAATATTCATGGATTGTTTTGGACTTTTGTATTTTTATAGGCGGTGCCTCTGTTTAGGTCTTTGCAAAAATAATCTTGGTTCTGTCTAAAATAATGTTTTATTTTAACATAGGTGTCTATTTAGGTCTACTATTATCTCCAAAGAAATATTTCCCCTTTAATTTTCTTTTTACATTGTTGATATTGCTTAAAGTTCACATATAACTGCGTTCAGATGTGCTCTCACCAGTAACGTGTAACGCAGATAAATGGACATTTCAGCGTTCGTTTGTCACTCATCCTATAATCTGCTTGAAATTTGTTGAGTTCGACCTTGAAGGTGAAAGACGAAACACACTAAATCAGTCAAAATAAGATGCTGTGAATGTGCAGCCTGAGTAGATGGAGTTTACCTCAGTGATCCTGCTAACATTAGCATGCTATGTGGTAAGTAAGCTAATTATTGTGATTATTTTCCCGACTGCTTGAAAAGGCCTAGTTAAAGGTGTTCCCCAGATACCTGAGCTCTAAGGGACTCTTTCTATTCAACCTGAACAAAAATCTTTATTCTGAATTATTTGCACCGGTAAGTATGAGGCAACAGAGAATGCTAATGCTAGTAGTATAAAGCTAACCATTGTGGTTTTCAGATTTGCTGATAATGCAAAAAAGTAAGAATATTGTCAAGATGTCTGAAATGTGAAGCATTTTGTCTCCCTGAGCCTGAAGAAGAAAACCACTGTCTGAATTATTTTTATTAGCTTCAACAGTAAAATAATCTGACTTCTAATATTAGTATACTTACGCTAACATCCAGTACAAAGTTTTTTGATTTTCAGATTCAATTTAAAATAATATGTGACTTCAAAGAATAGAGCTCTATTCTGGATTATCTAATAACCTATCATGACAATGACCGTTATGCTAGTGATGATAACCTGCTAATGCTAACACCCTAACAGAATTAGCATATCGACTTTTGCTAACATCCTCAACTACTTATTGTGGTTTTCAGATTAGCTGAAGCAGTTAAAGCTTAGCATTTCTCAAGATCCTATAATCAACCTCAACAAAGTGCTGTTTTCTAAATGATTTGTCCCTAGACTACAAATGATGTGTAGCATATGTTGCTAAGTATTGTGTTTTCAGTTTCACGTAAATAGCAGAGGTCCAAAGCATGTCATAAAAAATGGGGGGTTCAATCTTGTGCTGGCTTCGAAATCTTTTGTATGCAGGCTGAAGGTTTGAGAAGTAGTCGTAATGAAACATTTTTAGCTTTGTACTTGATAATATAATTGCTTTGGTTCCTGAAGGTTGTTAAAACTGCAGTTCAGTACATCAAAGAAGGCTAGTGCATGCAATTAGATGGAGTCATAGTTATGAAAACAGATGACTTAAATAATTTAGGAATGCTTTCTGGTGTTTCAGGACTTTTGTGCTTTTTTTGCATATGCGACAGGTAACTGGGAATACTCTGTGCATAATAACAAGTTCTATGCAGCTCAAATGCAAAAATAGAGGGCTACGTCTTCTTGTGCTGAGTTCTCTTTAAAGTAAACAAAATACAGTGAAGATAAATGAAAACATTTGGAACACAAGGCTGGCTTTTATCAGCAATCATCTCTTTTTTTGTTGTTTTTAGGGATTAAATTCCTGTGTGGATCCTGAACATTATGTCCTGTGTAACTGCAACACCAACCTTATCTTTTTTGTTAGCTCCTTTGTGGGTTAGTTTATAGGCTGTGAAGCATCTTCTTCTGTAATATACCTTTCAGTGTTGAGTCCTGGCGTCCTCCATCCTCCCATCCCTCGTCTATAGCTGATTATCCTTGCTCGCTCACAGGGTGGCTGGCGCCTATCTTCAGCTGCGATTGGGCGAGACGTGGGGTAAACCCTGAACAGAGAGGCAGCTCATCCCCGGACAACACTAAAACAACCATTGATACGGTCAACTTGAACTGAGTTAATCAATCATGGTTTTGCTCTGTGGGTAATGGAGTACCCAAAAAAAGCCCATACACGCACTAGGAGAACATCCATATAATTCAAACTCAAAACTTTCTTGCTTCAAGGCAACAGTGCCACCAAATGAGCCACCACCCTGAAAGCTTGTACTTTTCCAGTCCATCACATCTTCATTTAACTGTCAAGATAGTCATTCATGACCAATGGATGTTCAGGTTTAAACAGAAGCCCTCATTTAAAGGATCATGCTCTGATTTTTACCTGGTAATTTCCTAAAAAAAAAAAAAAGTTTGATTGGTAACATGAAAAACTTTGTGCTCCTCGTGGTCTTTCCCTCTCAGTCTCCATCATCTGTCCAGATACTGATCGAGTATTGGTGCTGGGCTGAATAGAAAAGAGGAAGTGTGTTTGTGCCAGCAGCTTTTAAACACCAGCTGTGCTCCGTACCTCCTCTCCAGCACACGGTGACCACAACGAACAACACCTCGAAGTTGGATAGGCCTCAGAGTTCGCTGTTCTGCTAGAAGTGAAGTTTGTGTGTAGGAGATTACAGAAACACAATCACTTTCCGCCTCATTAGTGTTTGTTCTATAATTACTGCATAATTACCCTCTTTAATTGCATTTTATCCATTAAGGTAGACTATTGTTCTCAAAGAGGGTATTGTTCTGAAATATATTTTGACTTGGATCTTATGGAACTGATAATGAGGTGTGTACAGCTGCAACTTCAATTTCTGAAGTTTTTTGTTTGTTTCTTTGAGGTTTGGTTTAAAACCTGGGTTGTTTTATTGTGTTCTTGCAGCAGTTTATGGAGTTGATGCAGAAGTAGACTCTTTAGGCCCACTCTCATTTAAGTTCTACTCTTAAATCCAATAGAGAAATCTATTGTGACAATTTGCCTGGTAAGCCACATTCCAACTCCCTCATTTGGAAATGAGCTGTCCAAATGAGAAGAAATTGGCTAAAACTGATTAGGATTACACTTTCTTCATCACTGGATCATGCTTGCTTTCTATTTACTTTCCAAGTAAAACTAAAAAGGCAATTCCTGTCGAACGTTGCTGAAAAGTTTTCAGGAGATGAAAACCTTTCTTGGCAATTGGCAGGAGATGGAGGGATGGAAGCTATAGGAAAATTGATTCATGGATGGATGATGGACTGATAAATCAATATTCTGGCGGATGGATGTATAGTAGATAAGTGGATTGGATAGGTACGTGGATCAATAGATGGATGGATGAATCAATAGATGGATGGACTGATGGATGGATAATAGATAGAGAATGAATTGAAGGATGACTCAGTGATTGAATAATGGATGCAGGGATGAATCTTTGGATGTTTGGATGGATGAATGAAAGAACCGATCAATGGATAGGTGAATAGATCAGCGAATTAATGGATGAAAAAATAAGGGGGTAAACGAATGGCTGAACTGATGAATCAATGGATGATCAGTAGATGGATGTATAGCAGATAAAAAGATAACTGGAGGCTCAATGAATAAAAGGTAGAAGAATGAATGACTGGATAGATAAGGGAATAAATGAATGAATATATTTTTGGGTCACTGGAGTTGTAGGTTTGATTCCAGTTTCCTCCACTGGAACATTTTGATTTCCCTCTGCAAGGTATTTTATCCAGTTTGCCTACTGACCTTTGAACCTGTGTTTTAATAAGAGTGTTGTCTCGGGCCAAACTGCTTCAATATGTCTCTAGTGTGATGTCAACAAAAGACTATAAATTCAGTTCCTTTTACCATTTAATTGGCTAAAGTAAGTGGATCAGTGGATGATATATGCTGGACTAAATATTTCCCTCCAGGTAGAGAAATACACCTGGCAGATGCTTCAAATAAGACCTTCAGAGGAGGATTATTAATTAAATTTTTATATTTGTTAACTCAGGTGAATGTGCCTGAATTAGTAACTAAACGGCACACTGCCAAAGTTGCATAAAAAGTAATAATTGGATCATTTCTAAACCTCATCTCATTCTGTACAACATTCTCGGACCTGATTTGCTCTTTCATTATATTTCTGTTATTGTGTCTGAAGATGTAGTAAACACGGTGGGGTAATTGTGACTGTGATTCATTTAGCCGAGGCTGCTGTTCATTTTACCAATCCCTTTATTTCCTGTCCTAATTTCAATCTCCCCGTTGCAGGATCAGTGTCTGTCAGGGTGCGTCTCACCATGGTTACACCCCGTAATGTTCTTGTTCCTCCTCTCTGACATTTCATACTCCTCCATCACCTTTTACTATCCACGTTTTCCATCTCGCCACACAGGAATTACCCTGATTATGATTATAGCTGTGATGATAATGATAACTGCTCCAAAATTGCGCTGCCTCGCTCGTATCCAACACTCAGGAGATTATGATTGACTGAAAGGATGTCTGCAAACGTTTCTCCTCTCGTCTTCTTTATGCTTTCTATGTTCCTCTCTTTTATTTTCTTTTTGTCTTATTTAGCTTTTTGTATTTTTGTTCTCTTGCCTCTGATTTCTCTCCACTTCTCGGCTCACCTTTTGTGTCCTTTTAGTCTTTTTCAATTTTCTGCCACTCTTTCATCTCGGCTGTTGTGCTCCTTTCAACCTTTCCTGGTCCATCTCACCGCCGCCACTTGTCTCGGCTCCCCATCTCTATTTTTTGAATCCTTATTTGTTCGCTCCCTCTCCTCGGCCACAGAGGACCAAGATTAATTTGCTTTTGCATTCAGGAAATAATTAGAGTTCCTTGCTTCTTCGTGGAGTAAAATAGACAGCATGAAATGGCTCTGTTTGTCTCCACTGCCTCTTTTCATGTTTTCGTCTCTGTTTTTCCTTTTCTTTATCAAAATATATTTCTAATGAACTGTTTTAATTTAAAATATATGCCAAATGTGGGTCACGTGGTTCCAACTACATCTGGATAAAACTCAAGACTGATAATTTTGGGAAAAACAAATAGAAAATATTTGTATTTCTCTACTTTACTCCCTGTTTATCTTAAAGTTGTACCCATTCATCCACTCATCTTTTCCTTGCATCCATCAGTCTTCTTTTCATCCATCCATCTTTTCAGGTTTCATTTTCAAAGTTTTCCCTCAATAGAAAAATCTACATTAAGCTAGTTGTGAACTTTTGTATTCCTACAAATGGGGCAGAGCATGAATTAAAAACTTTATCATGTAGGTCCTGAAAAGTCTTGGTTGATGAAGGCCAACCTAGCCTATTTATTTTTTAGTTTAAACCATTTTACATGTTTACCTCTCTGTCTGGGAAGATGTCACATTTTACTTTCAGCTTAGCTTTGAGACAAAACACCAAACGAAAAGTTCCCTATGCAAACATGACATAGTGTCTCAAATCTATCCACAGAAAGGGAAGGAAAAAGAAAACTATCTGAGAATTTGAGTTCAATTCCAGAGTTGATTTGACAGCATGAAATTATTTCAATTTGCTGCAGCCCTGATCTTAATCAAAAACTGATTGGAAAATACTGTTCTGGTAATCACAGGATATTTCAGAATTGTTTTATCTTTGATATGCCCTTGCCTGTCGATAGACTTGTTTTGAAGGATGCATCACTGTTTTCCTGCAAATATATATGTTTTCTGTTATTTCAGCTGCCCTTTATTGTTTTCTTCAATGTACGTACATCAAATGCATAATCAGTGAGATGCCCCAGAAAGGTGGCTTTTCCTCCTTTGTGGTTTACTCCTTTGAATACTTGTTGTCTTGGTAACGATAGATGATTGACTCTGAGGAAATATATCATAACTTTTATAAAATATAGGCAATTCCTGTCTTTTAGTTTCTCTACTTAATGCTTTTATATGTCTTGGAGTGTTGCTCAAAGTCTGTATGACTAGGTGAGTTGGTATGTTATTTTAGAAATCTATTCAATATACTCTGATACTTTCACATAATCCTTGTAAAATAACCCATTATTAATGTTTATTTGCTGGTTTAATTCTCTTTAGCCTTCCAGTGTTTGCGTATACAACTTTAGGTCACACAGTAGGAATAAGAAATGGAGTTTAACATTTCATTTACTTCACTGTAACATTCCCCTGCAAGCAAACTGGTTAAGCATTTTGACTCTTCCTGGAGAACATCTAATGCTAAAACATTGCCAAAGGCCAGAAACAAAATAATCTATTGAAATTTAATTCAACAGATAACTGAGCAGGTCTTAATGTTATCTAATTTCCATCGTGTAAGATCACACATCTGTTTCTAGATCAGCCCTCACTGGAATTAAAAACTCAGTGGTTGGTCCAGATAAGTCATTCAGTTCTTTAACTGCGTACTTCTGTTTCCTCACACCCTCTTCACTCGCTTTGCCTCTCCTTCCGCTCGCTCGTCCCTTTAGACCTGTGATAGCATCAGCTCCGTATTTGAATATCACCGCTTCGTCAACGGTACCGTTTATCGCCCCTTGTAATCTCCCACCTCCTCCTAATCTCACACCAGTACAATAACAGAGAAATCTTGATATGGGCATAGCATTCATTGGAGGATTTTCACATAAAAGTGTTGATGATGGGTTTATTGAGAAAACGGCAGCGCTGGGTTTACTCGTTCGTTGTGGGAAATGTTGACTGTACCCATCGCAAACCTTTTCTGTTTTGCTCATGAATATAGACTGTATTGCTATGATGGACAAAGAAACATGTATTAAAGAAACATGTTGAGCTTTATTTTAAGCACAATGCAAAGTCAACCAAACTCGGCTGGTCTTAGCTCGATGGGAGTAGTCGTAGTGTTTATTCGTTTTAGTCCAAGATCATTTCAAAACAAACAAATGTCGTCTTGAGACGCAAGACAAACGTCCAATATTTATCAAACTACACAAACATCTTTTATTATATAGAACCGTATAAATTAGTTCAATTAATGACAGTGTTGGAAAGAGACGTGACTAAACATAGAACCTCCTAACCAAGGTGTTTTTTCTGCAAGAAATGAAAACATGCAGAGTACATGTAGCTAATGACAGGAATAGCTCTTCTGATGGGTTGCTCAAGTAAGAGACACAGTTAAACAAGGGAGCACTGAGTCAGGGTGTGCTTTCTATTTGAAAGAAAAATAGAGGGCCCTTTTCTGTGTTTTCACTTCAGTCTGAACAATACTCCATGTAAAACATGATGTAGTTAATGTCACCAATTCCTCTAAGGAATAGCTTAGGAAACAAATAAGCATAAAATTACTGAACCTGGAGTCTTTACACACAAGATAAAACAATAAAAATGCACTAATGGCTCAGTAGCTCAATCAATGCCTACTGGAAAGAGAACTAGCTAAATATAGAAACACTACTCAGGTTACTTTCTATTTCAAAGAGAAACAATGACTGACTTTGTCCAGGAAATAGATTAGGAGTACTTTCAATGAAAACAAGAACAGGGAATTAAATAATCTGCAGCAATAGGATTATCAATGAACCCTTTCATGAAAGAAACAGTGAAACACAGATGTCCAGGTCAGGTGTACCTTCTACGTTAAGGAAAAACATTAAGGGAACATAAAGGTGGTGGCACCATTAAGAAATGAAGTAAGTGATTGTTTTATGTTGTAAAAAAATGAATGTCAAATACAGAAGTAACAATTGTGTTTTCTTTTTATTAGTTTGAAATTTTGATTACTTTTTCAAGACAAAGCATGGATGATTTTCATTTCATTTGGGTCTTAATAATCAAATCTTGATTGTGCTTGATCATGAATGTTTTACTATTTAAAGCCAACTAACTGAAACTTTATGCCTTCTTTATTCACCTTCCCGTTGCAGTAGTTGCTGCACATGCACCACTGCTCCATGTCCTGCTCACATATTTCTCATCATGCATTTGTTTGGATTTTTGTGTGAGCTGTGATAAAGATTTTCTATACCAATTTGTGGTTTGCCAGGAAGTGGGGAAGGTGATGCAAGCCTCATTTGTTCTTTTTTGTGTCTAAGTGTCATTGATTGCATCTGTTTTGATCAGTAAAGTGTTACTTCAGTTAAGTCCCTAATAGTGGGAAAACAATCCTCAGCCTGCACTTGGAATGACTTTAAAGCAAAACTAAATGCACTTTATTGGAATTAATAAAAAACAAGTTTTCATCAAAGAATGAAACCTTTTGCTGTAACTGAAATTTTTGTCAAAATAAAATGGTGTCATGGTTTCTTTTTTTAATAGCCAAAGACTTTCTGAGGGCCCTTTTCTGTGTTTTCACTTCAGTCTGAACAATACTCCATGTAAATAAATACCTGCTTCAGAAAACAATCAGGGTTGAAATATAATGTTGAAATATAATGTCTAAAAGTATAGCATCTGCTATACTTTTAGATAGCAGATGATCACTATCTAAAAGTATCATCTTAAAACAGGAACAAAAAATAGCAAACACTTGAGATGCATCACCCTTTAGTTGCTACTGTTTAAACTGGTGCTAAATGTAATTTTCCTTTCTGTTAAACTGCTAACTTTTATTTGTAAGAGGTTCAGCTAAATAAAAATGGAGTGTTAAGAAAAAAATTCTTTTATTAGTTTTCTATTTATCATTCTATTTTAGAATCTTTTTTTTTTTTTTTTTTTTTTGCCAGAATGAGAGAAAATTGGAGGCAAAAAAGTAGCCAGCATCCAAAACACTTTAGATGCTGGCTGCTTTTTTGCTCTTAGATGAGATGATTTGGCTGCTTGAAGGGAGATTGAAAGAATTGAGTAACAACTTGAGCCTTTTGGACATTAAACTCTCTATAAGAAAACACCAGTAAGACATTTGGTGAATAAAAACTCCATTATAGTTCTATGTGAAGAAAATCTAGAATGTGGTAATGGATAATCAGCATTATTGTCAGATCAAGCCTGTTTTGGGGAGTTGTAAAACCGAGCTACGTTGTTACGGCGGTTTCTGGTTTGGGGATTAGTAAATCCCGACGAGGGGGGCAGGGGTGCTCCTCGTTTATTGTTTTTACAGATTTCCCTGGTGCACAATTTGGCACGTTTATTGCTGGGATGGTCTCAGAGACAAGATGATGGATGAGGAGACGGACTGTTGTTTAATAAGTGGCTGAAGTTGATCAATTCTAATATCATATCTGACAAACTGATTAATTCAGCAGGCACTAATATGGATGTGTTTGTGTGTTTTTCTTTCTCTGCCCATGTATCAGAGAATTTCATGTGTGTAAAAGTCTTCTGGGTAAAACCCACCTGCAGGACTACAATCCCGCTCCTCTGATATGAACACAGCATTTAAGCGAGCGCTCATGTAAACACGCTGAAAACAGACAGCTCTGTTGTCCATTCTCCTCCTTGCACACTGTGCAGCAAATTCCCTGAAGCATGAAACCACTGTGCCTCAATTCAAAACATTTTGTCCAGTCAATCCCGCACATTTCCACCATCGATTGAAGAGGTCCTCATCTGCCACGCTCCGGTCTCTTTGCTGTGTCCGCTGTTTCTAAGTTTTCTGAATCCGGCGCCAGTTTGAAGCTCCTTTTTTTTTTTTTTTTTTTAAGATCTCAGCATGCGGTACGGCTAAAAGCCACCCTGGAGCTGGAGGAGAAAGAGCCTCTCTGCACCAAACTCTGGTCTCTGCACGCTGCTGTTAGCCACATGTGACTGCAAATCAATAGCAGTACATTACTGTAGAAAACAGCATGGCTCTTCGCACCTCTGATGGCTTTTGTATTTAGTACATTTATTCCTTTTTAATAATGTCTGAATGGGCTTCCATTAATGTTGATGTCACTCCCTCAGAATATAAGACATTTGAGCAGTTTTTTTTAAAGAAAGACTTAATCACAGCTAGAAAAATTAAAGGGGTTGATAGAAAATTGGGTGCATTAGTGATCTCAAGTAGAACCTTCTGTTTTTCCAGTCACCATGTAACAAAGGGAAAGACTTTCATAATTGGAGCCTCTAAGTAAAGAATTTTAGACTGAAAAGAGAAATCTTTATACTAATTAGGGGGGTAAAATAAATCTTGTTTACAAGACAATGAACAATTTGTCACAAGAAGGACACAATTTTAACTATTTTTGGGATAAATAGTTTCACATTTAAGACATCACAAATGGTGTATAAATGGTATTTGTAATTAATTTACAGTATTATGTCTAAGTTAGAATAATTGTGGTTTTCATGATTGTCTAATTTAAAGCGGTAAGTAGGAAGCTACAACGCAAGTGACGCAAATGCTAACTTCAGCAATGTTAGCTGCTATGCCCAACTGTAAATTGGCCTCTTGTCTATGTATTTTCTTGAGAATATGAGTAACTAATAATGGGCTTATACATACTTATTGGTGAAGAGATGAGACTAAACACAATGTTCTGTTCATGAGGCCAAGAACAGATATGCTAATGTTTCTATTAGCATTTGAGATTGCCCATTTTTTGTTTTCAGTTCAAGATTTAGCAAATCATGAATAGTACTTTAAATAATCTATAACTATTGTGCAATATTAAAGTCCAAGTTGGACTAACATGTGCCTATGTGTTATTGTTTTCAGCATCGTGTAATTTAATGATGATTAACTGCCTCCTGCCAATATTTATCATTGTAGACATGAAAAAGTTTTACCAATAACTTGTATAATATAATCTCAACTAAAATGCACAATATTTGTGAGATTTCTATTTATCAGAGTCATCATGTATTTAAAATCTTGCTACAGTACAAATTTTTGTAGTTAAAAACTTGTTGTTTTTTTTATTTGCTGCTGCCACATGGTGGTGGTTGAATAAGACAAGAGTAAGACTTTGCTATAAACTTTCTGTTACTAATGGGAAGCAGCAGCAACATCCAGTTACTTACTGATGCAGATAGGAAAAGTTAAACATCTGTAAATAAGCAGAGTAACAACTGTCATAAATTATTCACCAATACAACATAGATTAAATAAGTTTGTTTTGCTGCGAATGTTACTACTGCATTTATATGGAATATTAATTTTCTCAAACTGCTGCTGCTGTTACGGTCCTGATCTCTAGTAAATTGAACACTTTACATAAATTCTGTTTGTCAGAGTTATTTTTCTGTCATTTTGCATTTGGTGATCTCAGAAAAGTAACTCCCTTCCAGCTGCATCTTTATTCGAGACAGCAATTTAAGCCAAATTACATTTTGGATCTGGAGACGGAAACAATTTGTATTTGTTGATCTCAATGTAATCATCAAAGCTTAGTGGTTTTACTCACTGCTTTTTTTTTTTTTTACTTTCATCAGGAAATATAAAACTAAAAGCACCTCTTCAAAAATAAATGATTCCATTTTGTTGTTTTACAGTTCTTTAACCTCTAATTAGTTTTTAAATTTGTAGAATATGAAAAAGCATCAGAGGAAAACAGATGTAGCATTGACCTGCATATACTCGCTTACAGATTTCCCACAGGAATACACTTTACCAGATGCACAAGACCAATAGGATATTGAATGCATACAGTTCAAAAACACGTCTTGACTGAAACCTTTACATAAATTAAATTTTTTCAGCTGGGTATATTTGAGGAGGGTCTGCTCAAAAGACAGTGGGCATAATTCGTACCTAACAATCCCTCCAATCCTGTGAATAATGGTAAAGGAGTTTGGATTCCTGATTAAGTGACATTAATTACCATTTTGAATAATTACCTCTGCCTTCGCACAATTAACTTCTTTCATCCATTCCGGTTAGCCACATTTGAGGAGGTGATTCTTCTCTCTCACTCTCAGTCTGCCTGCTACTCTAGGAGAGGAAGCAGAACTTGGTTACTTTGCGTGCCCACATCCATAAAAGTAGGTGTAATGAGTATCAAGGAAAAGGATATCAGAGAAGAAACTGTTGCTGCCCATTAATCTGGAAAGACTTTCTAATTAGTTGAAATCAGAAGATGGCAACTTCTGAGACATTTGCTCATCTTTCCAGGAAATCTGGGATATGCATTGCTCAAATTGCACAAAACACAAACCAAGAAGCTCCACCAAAAGATGTATAGGTCTCTATCAGCATGTTTATTATTAGTTTTGAGCTGTATCAAATACCAACTGTCCACAAGTAGCTGTGAATGCTTCAGACTCCTTGAAAAACGCTTGTAATTGCCCTTTTTAATAGCTCAAACCACAAATATACCTTAGTATATATTAATACAAAACCGTTTTGGCACTACCACAGAAGCTAACATCTACAGTCTTACTTATCGCCACTTTTTGGAGTACAGCCAATCAGAAGCAAGGAAAGTAAATGGCACTTTTGGATTGGCTGCTTTGCAAACAGCAGTCGGTACCATGTCAAGAAGAATTGTGTAGGTATTTCAGATTTCCAAACTGCAGTTTCTTTTGAATATTTTACATATGCTGTCCGAAGAAATCTGAGAATAAGCAAATTTTCCACAAATAATTTAGAGTGACGTTCCACAGACAAATCCGCAAACAGGTGAATCATCGAATACTGAACCACAAAAAGGTGTGTGTGAATAAACCACAAGGCTTCTGGAGTAACATTCTCTGAACAGACCACAGCAAAACAAAGATTTTTGTACTGTAAACCTCAAGACCATGTTTAGGGGAAAACCCAACGCATCTGTCAACACCTAGTACCTACAGCTTCACCACCTGGTGCTCACAGGCTAACCATGTGCTCATCTTAACACCAGCATTTCCTCAAGTCCTATGAAACATTAGCTTATCTGCAACAGAACCTCTGTGAAAGAGACAGAATCAACCATCTAAACAACACAATTTTTTTTCTGAGATTATCTATTGCTTTGTTCAAATCTGAGAAAAAGTGGCATGCCACAGACTGACTCACTGCTCAACTACCCGATCAAGCGAGACAAGAACAACCTGCGCACGACTCTATATGATCCCACTGGGGCAGTCTTACAGATTCTGCTTCTCACAGCAACACGATGTCCAATGTTAGTTTCTAGCCCCCTCTGGAGCCCCCCTTCGTCTTCTCTTTCTGAGAAGCCATGCTTTCTCTTGTTTCACACCTCTTTGACCCATAGTTCTCAACGAGTGCATTAACACAGATGAATAGCCATGCTTGTACGGCCGTAATTAGGCCAGAAAATTTCATCTACTAATGTGTTTGGCAAGGTACTCGCCGTGAACACACACACACCAGCTTTCAAAGCCGTCAACACACAGGATTATGAGAGGGGGCACTGTATGATTCACACTGTATAGTGCTTCTAGGCTGAAGAGCCTCTGCTTTTAATGGCGCTCAGTTTCTCTCCAGCAAGTGAGTGTGAATTGATGTCTTGGCAACGTGGGATTTCGAGCTGGTTTTGTATATTTTTGATTCATTTTGGATACAGCTTTAGGCTTTCAGGTTTCTCCCCTTCTGTTCTCTCAGTATGTAAGAATAGCACGGGTTCACGTGTTTTGTGGTGAACAGTGTAGAAAAAAACATGGCAAAAATGGAATTAATTTCACCAGTTGTTTTCTCATGAAGGTGCATGTTCCAAATCATTGCTTTGTCTCACTCTTAACAGACATGCATCCTGAAAGGAAACCTGAAAGTGAAATGGTAACCTTGTGTATTATTAACGATGTTTGTGTTTGAATGTGTGCATTTAGGCATGACTCAACTCCTGGTAATTAAGAACAATCTAATTACATTTGAACCAAACCAGTCTTGCATTTTTGAGCAGGGATGAACCCTATTCTTTGATTTTCTTGTTAGTCATGCCTAATATCTGTTCACACTGTTTTAGTTTAGAAGAAAAGGAGATTACATTGAGCTAAATAGGCTTCAAAATAAAGCACTGAATGTAGGGGTTAATGTATTAAAAGCACAAAATCTTAACCAACATTGTAAAAGCTTTTTTTGAAATGTAAGTTTTTATTCACAACATGAGTTAGAAATCTTTTCCAGCACAGTAGAAGCTGTGTACTGTCTGCTCACAGTTGGCTAATGTTATTGTCAATGTTCTTACAAAATGCATGAAGTCAATCTATTTCATAACAATGTTCAAAGTTTCACCTGTGTCTCATCATTCACACACACATATATAAAGTTTATTAAACATTTGCCCGCAGATGTTGATCACTGCACCAACCAAAAATTAATAAAACATGGAGCAGCACATTAAAGGAGACAAGTTTGTGCACGCTGACTTATCATCCTAATATTTGGGCTAATATAATATAAAAGATGAAAATGTACCCTTTGTTAAAATTTTAGTCGACATAATTTACTAGAAATATGTGGTTTTGTAACTGTTGTGTGTGAATGTTACTTACAGCATTCAGAAAAACATGCTGATGCCAGAGATGGAGCATGCACATGTAAATTTTAGCATGCTATCTTTCAGATGCTAACTCTAACTTCTAGTTATGTAGTGAGATAAGTAGATCTTTTTCTGGATACATACATGATTTTCATACATTACAGGGTATGAATGCGTGTTTGTGTGTTATTCTATCTAGCATTTCTTTGCACAACATGCAGTAGCACATGGTCATCGCATACCACGGCTCAAGTATTGTTAAAAAAATTTGAACACCTGCTACTTTAATCTGCTACTTTGTCCTTTATACAGTGAATAAAGCATAGTTAGGGGGTGAGTCAACGTTTGAAGGACTGCACAATTTTGTTGGTTGAAGAGCAGAGCAGGGAAGACACAAAACGGTCAGGGATGAGATCATGCAAATACTGGCCAAGATTACTCGAGTGTTAGCCGTTTCCTGTGAAAGAGAATCTAGCACTTGATGCGGAAGGCTGCGAGGATGCAATATTTCCAAATTGGTGTTTGTGTGTTGGTAATTTTCCTTTCATTGGTCATTTTACTGTATCACTGTCATTTTAATTATGTTATAAAAGACAAAACTGATGCACACAATCGTCCTAACATCCCCTAGATAATGTAATTACCGCCTACAGTAGCTTTTAGAAGCTTCTCTATATTATGTTAAGAACAGCGGGTCGTGTCTTCATATGAATCAGTGTGTTAATTGTGGATTGACGCTTGGTGTCGAGCGAACAAGGTCTAGCATGCAGGGTGATGCTGTAGCTAAGACCCGAGGCTCTGTCTGTAATTGGAAATGACAGGGTAGACGCTATAGCTGGAAGGGTCAACTATCTGCTGCACACACACACACACGCATGCAGTGCACTTTTTCTTTTTCTCTTTCCTTTCCACACACGCATGTTCTTTCTTGGTTTTCTGACATCTCTCCTCAGTTTTTCTTCTCCAATATACTTTAACTTGCATCATGCACATCACATACACACACGCCCCCATGACTTGGTTGTAATTAGTGGCACAGGTTAATGGTCACCCATAATGCCTCTAATTGGACTAGCAGGCACCATTACCCAGGGCTAATCACCATTCCCTGGGTGACGAGGCATCCTGAACCTCTGACCAATCGCTGCTAGCAGGATCTGTATCACATATTCAGGGCTCGATGAACTCTACTGCACCAATTAACCAGCTCTGACCATCTCACTGACTTCCACCATACACTACTGAGCAAACTGTACCTTCTTTTTTTTTTGCAGTTGCTTTGTTTCAAGGTCCTTTATGGGTGATTTTCTTGAATTAGACTGAAGGTTTAGGTTGTCTTTTGGATTCCCCATGATGTAGGACATCTCTTAAAGATGTGTTTAGATCATAAGTTGACATTTTATCTATTTTGCAACAACAACTTCTGACAATTAGTATTACCTTTTGAAAAATATAGCTTTGCTATAAATATTAAATTATGTGAAGTAAAACTTTATGTATAAAAATCATTAAGGGGTTATGTTATATATATGGTTTTGCTTCATCATAGGTCCCAGGAGTGTGATTTATTGTCTTTTATTGCATTTTTATGATTACATTGTGCATCCATTTTATTCAAACAAACTGTTGGGACCGCATTTACCAGCATTCATTACACTACAGACAACACCGAATAGAGCTTTGGAACCAACGTCACTGCGTGTGACGTTTACGTCTCACTCAGTCGCCTTTAAAGATGTGGCCATCTTTGAAGGCCACAGACCAAAACAAACTTTATTCCGCCGTTTTCATTGTGTCACTGACCGCAGTGAAGTTGTTTTCAAGTTGGGTATTGGATATCAGCGCTCCGCGGAGTAAGGGGCGTTTAGCTCAAGGTTGATCTGATTTATGAAGGCTAATTCCAGCCAGCTGTTCTCTACCGTTCCCTCCTCAAGCGCTCGGAGGTTCACATGGGGACCATCAATTTCTGAAACAAACACTCCTCTGAGTAAATGCCTTGCCTTGTGACCAACTGATACAAAAAAGTGGTAATTCATGCTATTACATGAGGCACACTGTCCCATATTAAAATTTAAGTCATATTTCAATAAGTAAAATAGTGAAGTTTAGCAGAAGATATAGCAGAAATCTCCAGAAGAAGCAGAACGTTTTGACAAATGAATTAGCACAATTAGTTGAAGGTAATGGAAGTAGTTAAACGCAGAAAAACGTGCGGAAGACTGGATAGTAATACTAAAGAGAAATACAAGCACTATAAGTGAGAATGCATTAATCCATTCTCACTGAATGTCTGTGAGATTGTCGTTTTTGTTGGTTGTTTGTGGCCCCTAAAGATGGCGCTCATATCCCTACATCTAGAGCAGTGACGTTCCTAAGCTCTATTGGGTAGTTGAATAAGGTGAACTAGTCATTTTCCTCTTTTCATTTCTTTTTTTTTAATCCTCTCACTGAAGATTTATTTGTATGCTAACTTTGTCTTTGTCACTCTTGATGCTGTAGCTTTGATTTGCAGTCAAAATGCTGTTAAATCAAACTGGGCGTTTATGTTTATGTCTGCACCCTGAACAGAAAGTTGTTTTATCACCTTAGTTGGTCACAGTTCTTAGACTTTGGAGATTTTCACTGGCAATGCAATTGAAGGCTTTTAGTGTGCCTGTACTCACCAGAGCAGATAATGTAACATTTTAAATAACATTTTTAATTCATAATCACTGAGCAAAAAAAACTAACTAAACTGTGGACTAAAAAATTTTATTATCCTTAAACATCTGTGTTTGTACTGGAGAAGGAAAATATTTAATTTGACTGAGATCAGTCAAATTGACAACATATTAACAGAACTGAAAACATAGCGAACTGAAAACATAGTGATACTGCACAAGTCTCCAGAGCCTTGGGCTTTGCGACACACCAGGCTACCCAGGCGTAGACGCTGATTTGAGCTTGCACTCATTTCATATTCTTTTTACTTTGCTCCTAAAGGAGGGCCACAGCAACCCACCTTCATAAGAATCTGTTGCCTTTTTTATCCTTGAAGGTCAAGAACGACCCACGTCCTCCAGTGTGGTTCAAAATCTCAGAGAGGGGGTTGAAAATGTTTCCTACTGGAATCCCAGAAAGGGTCAAGGACGGTTTTCTCTTGTATCCTCTTGTGTTTGAAGGGGTCAATTATAACGTGCCTCAATCTTTTCCTGTGCTCCCAGGCGGGGACCAGTGACAACCCACCTCTGCTGTCCAAAGAGCGGTCTCTACGCAGACTGTTCCTACACTGTTCCAAGGGTTTAAGGTCAACCCAACTTATTGATATTCCAGGCTCCTTAAGGATATATTATCCCTCCAAATGTGACTTGAGTCACCTTCATTCCTCCAGAGTTTCTCAGCCAATCGCCACAAACCCCGAGGCGCCTCTTCGTCTTCATCACAGCCTTATGGTGGAAGTCATATTGTTCCAGAAACGCGTAGTTGAATCCTTCAGTTTCTGAGTCTATGTCCAGAGGTGTACTAGAAGGGGTTCTGTCATGAGATTTTTGTTTTTCTCTCTAGTTTTGAGTGGTTTCTGTTAGTTTTGTATTTGCTGTGCATTGTTTTTGTCATTTCTGGTGTCTGTGTTTAGTAATTTTCTGCTTAGGTATTGTTTAAAGTGTTGTGCTTGTGTCATTTTCCTGGTTAGCCACTCTCAACCTCTTCGCTCCTTACAACTGTGTTCTCGTTTATTCAGTTCGATTCAGTTTATTAACCCTGCCACAACTAAAACCTCTACAAATACGCCTTATTTAGGCATCTTTTCAATCATAAAGTTGTTGCTTCTATCCAAGGTTCCTGACCTTCATATTTCCTCTTAGACGAAATGTCCAAAAAAAAGTTTTTGCCCTTCAAAATGAATCTGGCCCAACAAAGCCTTCAAGTCCGGTCAAACCGTGAGGACGGCGTTTGAATGGGAAAATGAGGGAAGGGGATTGCTGTCTAGAAGGATGGCAGAATCCTGAACAGTAGCAGAGAGCTTTATTTAGCTTTCCACATCACGAGGCTTTCATTTTCATGCCCATTAAACATGACCTGAGTTTAATTGCATTTGCAAGCTTCTCAACCAGACCTGGTTTCACATTAAGGTTTTGGAGCTCTTTTCCACAATGCTTGATTTATCTTTAGCTGGCTGCAGTGTCAGAATGTAGATGTTTCTGTGTTTATTGTTATTATTGAATTTGTACCATTTAATATGCTCTTTGCATAATTCACACATATGCAAACATGTTGAATATTTCATTATACGCTATTAAGTCAGTTTGAGACTTAAGCTATTACTACTGAACAAACTTATAATCCCTCAGTGAGGAAGTTTTTCTGAGAAATATGGGTTTATTTGAAAAAGCATTGTTAAAGTTTTAGTGTAACACTGCAAAACCTTCTGCGTGAGTGAAATAACTCACACAGATTTCCATGTTTTTAACCATTTCACTGTAAACCGTGTTACAACAGATGATGGTTGATTTGCTTATAAAACCCCGGCCTTATATAATTCCCAGGTATTCATGATGTTGTAGCCTGTTGCACCCAAGGAGAAACAGAAAAGGCTTTTCATTACTGAGGCTTTTGCTGGAGGTCTCAAGGCAGGAAGAAAGGCGCCAACGAGGGAAGGAATTAAGGAGACACAGAAAGAAAGAGCACAAGGATAAAAAGATGGACAAAAGAGGAAAGACGAAGGCGTGAGAGAAGGAACAAAGAGGACACGAGGAAAAAAGGGAGGGTGGGGTAAAGCAGGAATTAGGATACAAAGGCAATTCAAGCAGGAGGAAAAAAATAAATCAAGGAAGAAGGAAGGTTGGGCATACAATTGAAAGGACAGTGGGCGAGACCAAAGGGAAGGAAGTATATGATAGAGGAATATACTCTGTTTAATTCCTTAATATTGTTTTTTTAAATACTCTTTCCATTGTCAGATTGTTTCACTTATAACAAGACATTTTTCCAAACTTATAAGTGAAATAATATACCAGTACAAATAGTGTTTTCTCATCACTATAAAGGAATTGACTTAAAACAAGCTCCTATATCTTGCTGAAAAGTTGCTTGTAATTTAATTGGGTCTTATTTCAAGTGTACTAAGATGGCTGCACTAGAAACTAGACTAAAAATACTCAAGATTTTATGTTTTGTGGTGTAGTAATAAACATGTAACAGAGTTGTTCCTTCAGTTCAAAAGGAAAATGAAACATTTTTTATACTTTGCTTTATTGCTTTATTGTTTTTGGTGTGCGTCTGTCACGTTATTCATTCTCAATGGTTTAATCTGCTCATCTCCTATTGTGTGCTTAAAAATCCTCAAAAATTATTTCAGACGGAGAAAGTCTTACATTAATGATGGGAAGATTTGAAGTCACGTATTCACAGTGTTATCACCTTAAGGTCCTTTTAAACAAAGAGATGTGGGGGATGAGAGGGAAAACAATTTTCTCGAGTGCTGTGAAGTATAATGAAGTTCCTGGAGTACAGATGAAATGTCGTCCCCCCAGACTTAATAAACTAAAATTTTAATCCTGTAACCATGAAGCTGAAACAAAGAGAAAACAAAACATGAAGTTCAAAACACCAGGAAGATTAAGTACGATCACAATCTCCTTGAACATTTTTTACTTTATGAGATAAGCTTAGATTAGGGAATCAGAAGATGGCATATACTGTATATCAAAAAGTACCACAGAAATTGTTCTTTCTTTTTGTGCGCATGAGTCCTTGCAGCTTGTTTTTTAGATGAATATCCTTCAACAAATGGGGACAAAGACCTTTGCTGCTCAGAAATATTGAGAGACAAGGACAACTAAGGCCTGCTCTGACGCATGAAAAATAAAACTTATTTGAGTCAGATTTTGTCCCCACATGGCAAATAGAGCTTTAGTTGCTTCCAAATCATAGTTTCAATTTTGAAGTATACTTCTAGGTTACCAAACACTACAACCATTTTCTGGCACTTGTCACTTTTTCTTTTAGCTTTATTCTGCTGGAACCCAAATTTTGCAACATTTCTTCACTGTCATTCCGTTCTATACGATCCAACAAGGAAGAGATTTGACACCTACCTGTACGGTTTGTGCTTCAGGAAATGATTATTTGGAGCAGATCTTCCACTTAGTTTTGCTAATTAATTTTCAGTTGATTTTGTCTAATTGACTGCAGAAAGCACACAGGACACCGGTAGATTCTGAACACTTTACTGTAGATCTACAGCAATGCATTCTGGGTGCTAAACAACCATAATTTGTTGAACCTCATCAGAATGTGAGGAAAAGAAATGGAACTTCCTACTTCAAAATAAAGCCATAAATAGTAACGTCTAAGTATTTCAAGAGTTCAGATGTCAAACCTCATTTGCATGGAAACTTATGAAACATCCAGTTAAATTTGTGCTTTAGAATTCATCAAAATTTCATTAAAAATTTATTTCAGGAAGTGTGCTAAATCTTTTCAAAGTTGGCAATAATGCTAAAACGATAAGTGAAAATTAGGTACACGGTTAGCAGATCAGCAGATGAATGCTCACCACTGCTGTTTTCCTCACCACTGCTGTTTTTTAGTTAAATTTTGACCATTACTGTCACTGGATTATTCCTAAAAATAGTCGAGCAGCATTATGTGCTTCTATCCATATCTGGAAAATAGGGAGATGAGTTGCCAGACATTTTTCACACATCGCTAGGAGCTTTGGACAGCAACCCATGATAAAAAAAAAAATGACAGAACGTGATGCAGGTCTTCCAGTTTGATTGTTTGCATCATATGAAGGATGTGGATTATTTCTCTAGTGTGTGTGTGTGTGTGTGTGTGTGATCAGTCTATACACACTGAAATGTTTGCCTTCTTGTTTCATGACTGAACAGTGCTACCAAATGGAAAGCAAAAACCCCAACAAAAAAATAAATCCAGAGTGCTTTTTCCTGAAGGTGGAAACTGCTGTTGCCGTTTCTGTCCGTTGACATAATCTTGCACTTTAGGCAGTCACCCATGATGCCTTCCATGTCTCAATGCCTCCTGTGGAGTTTCACTGCACTTATTTCCACTTTGCCTCCTGAAAGCAGCTGAGCCTGAAGCATTAGCAGGTTTGAGACAGCGATCAGTAGATTGAAAACATGCAGCCCACCATGAGAACATAAGCGCCTAGTACGTCTGTTTGTAATGAAAGCTATGCTATCCAGAGCCGTTATCGGCCGAGACGTTTCACTGAAGTGCATTATGGTTATCTTTGAGGTTGACTGTTTATATTTGGAGTTAATTTATTTTGACGGAGCATCAGATAAGATGCTGGTTGAGGAAAGTTTAGTGGAGCTTCAAATACAAATTTCCAGGAGTTTAAATATCTATATGCTCAATTCATGTGCACATATGATCCTGGTGCTATTGTTTGTCCTCTAATAAAGTGTTGTGAAAAAAAGTGTTCAAAGATTATCCAGCATAACTTTAAAAAAAAAAAAAAAAAAAGATGTTAATCACATTTGGAATAGCTGTAAGTTGTTTTCCCATTATTGCAATCACTATTGCACGTTTTTGGAATAAAAAGTACATTAACCTATTTATACATGTCATGAACAAATGGAAGATGCAAACTGAAAGTTTATTTACAGTGGATTGAAGAAATATTTATCCTGTCGGTGTTTTTCTGTGTTTATGTGAAATGTTTCTTGTAAAAAATAACCCAAGTTGGAATAAAATAAAATTTTCAAATTATGGTTCTATTTATTGCAGCAAAAAATCTATCCAAACCAATCTGATTAAAAATCTCTGTCAACCTGATAACTGGGATTCAGGCCTGGACATTGACAAGGCCACTTCAAGACCTTAAGATTAAATGGTACGCTTCAGATCATTAAATTTGGGCATAGCTCAAATATGCTTGAGCTTAGGGTCATAAAAGTATTAATCTGAGTCACAGTACCAGAGTTTCCTTCCAGCAAACTGCAAAACTCACTACTATGTTGCATAACTTTTCTCTGGAGGACAGCCTGATACTTTGTGGCATAGATTCAAGAAGGTGTCTGAAAAAAATGCATTTCTCTATTTTTCTTCTTTTTTTTTTTTTGGACCATTCTCTGCAAACCCAACTAATGCATGAAAATTCCTGTAGATCAGCAGTTTCTAAAATACTGAGACCAGTCTGTTTGGCACCAGCATGAATGTTCAAGGTCGCTTAAATCATATTTGTTCTCCATTCTGACATCTTCGCCACATCTGGATGTGCTCAAAAAACTGAGGAAACTGGAAAAATGGAGGAAAAAATGAATGTCAAAACTAAGAAACCATTCATGAAAGTATTTTTTTATTTTTATTTTTTTAAAGAACTGTGTGTCTTTATAATAGACTGCCGGTAAAGTTCCAAAAGATTTAATCAAATCTCAATAGGCCTTCACTACACTTTCGCTTCTCCGGTCTCAGCACAACAATTAAATTTTTGTTAAATTAGGTCAGAACAACGTAGGTTTATCCCTCAAGTTTGGAGCTTTTGTATGCTTGCATTGTATGTTGAAAATTTTTTTTTTTTTTGTTTCATATTGAAGGACTATCAGACCATTTCAGAATGAAATTTCCCTGCCTTTCGAGTGCCCCAAGGTGGTCAAATATTTAGCAAAAGTAATCAAAAAGTAGGCTACGCCTGTGAGTTTCAAGCATCCAACATGCTGAGGTCAGAGAGACATCTGGACAGTGTAACTTCAGATAAAGTAATAAATTCTGCAATATTTGAGTCACAGTTGTCAGTTCTGTTGCAGTGATGCATGTTTGGTGTACTTTTTGTGTGAGAGCTACATCTATCTTTCAGCCGAATTCTTCACATAATCCATCTGCCTAATTTGGAAAATAAATGTGCATGTCAAACATTTGGTAAGGGAATGTCAGCACATAGTTTTCCTATTACATTGTCTTCCTATGCTATCAAAACAGAAACAGATATGAAACATTGTGACAGGGTTTAATAGGCTGCTGGTGGACATCAAGGTGGCCTAAATGATTCATAGGTCTACGACTTAATAAACAACTAAACATTGTCCTGAAACCATGTGAAAGTAGTCAAAAACCAAAACAACTTTGAAAAACCTTCAGGATGTCTGAAGAACTACTAAAATGGACACCTTTATATTTTCTGAAGGGAAAACATAAAGATAACTTTTGTTCAGTGATTCTGTTTGCAACTAACCAGATAATTTAGAAAACATTTTGCTGTTTTTCTGCTTCTCTGATTATTGAGCTTATTTCAAAACAAGCTCAATTGTTGGCTTGCAATTTTCTTGCTGTGACTCTAAGTGCTGTATGTACGCTTCCCCTCAATGACAAAAGAGTGCTTCAAAGATTTATGTGCTTTCACAAAGAGTAAAGGGGCATGGATGAGTAAGTCACCTTACTATTTTTCTGTTGTGTCGCTTCTTTTTAAAACATCCTTCATCTCCACAGGATGCTCTTTTTCTCTCTTCCTCTCTCACATTTACGTTCTCTGGTCAATTTCCTACCAGTGTGTGCCATTCACGCAGTTTCTTCTTCTTTGGTCCCTCCGACCTCTCGCTCTCCCTGCTCTGTCGGCTTCATTGCCTTGGCTTCATTCAGCTGCCAGTTCGCATGCTGGCCGCAGTGTGACATTCAGGGACAATTGAGTCGTAGCAGTTTTAGATGGTGACTGTGGCGTTTCAGAGTGACGTTTCTGACAGATGGCGGAGTCGTGTGTTTCCTGAGATCTGCCAATATGCTTCTCTGCTTTGCCGTTAATTTATACACAATCATAACAGGAGTATAAATTTTGCCACTCATGCATAAAAAAAAATTAATTGCAAGGAATGGGAGATATAATAAAACTGAATGGCAAAAAAGGAGTGTATCCAGAATTAATGAAATATCTACCTAAAGAGTTGAATAAATGAAAATGAAACATGTATGATGTTTGCAATCTTTAATTCCATTTATATTTGAAAATTTAATATTTGATGGAGTACTTTCTGTATTTCTCTTCTAAGAATTTAGTCATTTTACATGTGTGGCCTTTCAGAGGAAAACAATACATTTAAAATACTCTTTAAAATTAAATTTTTATAGTCTTTTCAAAGGAACAGCATGTCACACTTCTAATTCCTGTTAATCTTTTACAGTCAATCTTCCTTTGTGCATTCATGTTCCGTATGAATGAACAAAGGCAATTCACATCAGACAGGTTAAAATTATCCTCAACTCCAAAGTGAATATTTTAAAATGAGATAAAACATTCTAAACGTGTTGCTACTTTTTGTTTAGTGCTGCACAATTCCTGCAGTTGTAACGTACAAGTTGTGTCCACCGTAATAGAAAGAGAAAAATGAAATCATCCCTGGTCTTTCACTGATTAACATAGAAAGGATTGTGATGATTGTCATGAAGTCGAGCTACCACTACTAGGAATAAGAGGTAGTTATATTAAAGTTAACTGCAAATCAGAGTCAAGCTAATATCTAGTAAAGTTTGAGCTAATAGCAATTAAAGCTGTTAAACCAGCTAATCAGCGTCTACTAACAGCTACACTGATTCTTTGTGCTTCTACAATCCAGTATTTAGTGACATGAGACAAATTTCCTTCTGAACTTCTGTATGTCTCTGAAATTAATTTAAATGTAATGGTCTGTGTGATGTTTTTAATACAAAAAACTCTGACTAGCGTAAACAGCCATAATTTAAGACATGTCACTGTTCAGCCATTTAACTGTAAGAGGTTTATCAACAGTGTAAAGAATATGATTCTTTTGCTCAGAAATGTATTGGCTGGTTCAAAAAGCACTACAAAGGCAAAAATGATCAAACAACCTGATCTGATAAAGACGTTATGTATGCAATGAGGAGAAGCAGCGTATAATCGGTTGGAGCCAATGCAAGGGAGAAGACTGACAAAATGTATTTATTTTGCCAGTCTTCTCCTGGAAAAAAGACTGTTTGTTGTGGGCAAAATAATAGTAAGCTGTATAACTTGTGGCAAGTTTTGACACAACAAAAAAATACAAGAAACCAGCAACACAGCAGCAGGTAAAACTTGGCATGCATTGTTAAAGTCGAGACTTGACTGCAGCAGAAACTAATTTCCTTTGCACCAAAGCTGACGGATGGACTCGAGGAACCTTATTTTACCCTATAAATGTTTTATTCCCAGATCCTCCAAACTAATAGCTGCTTCCCCTTTGTCCGTCTCCTTTCCCTCCACACATTTCTCTCACCTTACTCAACCTTTTCTCAGCTCTCTGATGGGATGAAATGTAAAATAGTCTTGACTTTGTTCTTTGTTAACTTTTTCTTCAAATTATTGGTGGAGAAAACCTTGGATATGTACAATAGAAATCCATGCAGGGTTGGAGTAGAAGCTTTAAGCTCAGGGGTTTTGCATTCATTATCAGTCCACTTATTATGAAAAAGCAAATTTGATGAATTAAACAAAAGATCAGTTACTCTCACTTGTAAGTAACCAGCCTCAATATTTTAGTTAAAATTCTATTCTTGTAACTTTATTTTTTATTTTTTTGTTGTTGGCATCCATTTCTTTTACAACTTCAAAATCATTTGACAACAATGGATAAGTACTTCTAATGTTAATGATATAATAAAAATAAACTTAATTGTGGGCAAAATGGGAGATTTTTGTTCTTGTAACAATGGTGAGTGAAGCAGAAGATGGCACATTAAAATCTGGTGGTACAAAAATTAAAAACAAAGCTTTTTGTTTGCCTCTCATCATTTGCATATATTACAAACTTAACATAATTTCTGTTGAACATTAATTTAATTAATCATAAAGGAAAGAAATTATAAAGCTTCAAGTTTTTTAACTCAATTTTTTCCTGCTGCTAGTCTGTTTGATATTGTCTTAAACATTTCACACGATTGAAAGTTATTGTAAGAAAAGTTAATCAATTCTACAAAAAAAAACTTATTTCCCTCTTTAATGCAAAAACTCACTGCTTTTTCAGTAGATTTGCATTGTTTGTAGATTTTACTTGTGAAATTATGTGTAGTTATTTATTTGCATACGTCTATTCATTGAAACTGGAACTGTTAACCACTCTGCAAAATGAAAAATCAATTTTTTTGGCCGACAATTGCTGTTTCTATAATTACCGCTGATCTTCCTGGGTTTGGTCAGATCTTTAGTATCTTTTCTGATCTTGTCTTGTTGTTGAGAATTCATGAAAGTGGTCCAGTGGTTTAACAAGCAGGAATGAAACCTGAGCACAAATGAATAAAACTGTCACATTTACATCCACTATGTTCTTGTGGTAAATTACAAAGGGGAAACCTTTTTTTTTTTTTTTTTTACTTGATATTGCACACATCTTGTAACAATAAAGCTGAAGTGAAAACAGGTGTGTGTCTCTCCAAGAGGCAGTATGTGTTTCTTAGTGTTATAATTACGCTTTTCCTGCAATATAAAAGTTTTTCTTTTAATATAACACTGAGAGTCTAGTGCAGATGTGTGCTTTCTGTTTGATTATAAAAAGCAGCCCCCCGCTGTGTCTGTGTATCATACCTGTGTGATGCTGAACACACGTCTCTCTGTTTTCCTGACAACTGAGAAGATCTATTCACAGCTGCTTCATTGAGAGGCGAATGTGTGGGTTTATTGAGGAGAGCTGTCACTCAGCTTTCCGTTCCTTTATTCTTTCGGTGTGAATTAGATTTGGCAAAGTTGAGCTCTAGTTTTATGTGATCACAGGAGGGTTTTGCTGCTGCCAAAAATTTATTTTTCCCTTCACTTCACAGAGGAGTCTGTGTTTATCTTGTCTTAATGATTCCAGGATTCAACACTTGTAATAACTTGTAAGCTTGACAAAAGTTTCACTTTTGCTTATTTTTCATAAACACACACACTGAGCCACATTTCCTGATCTTTTCTTTTCTTTGTCCTTGCCTTTCTCAAATTTGCCGCCTCACCTGTCATGGTTTGAATCAATTCATCCATTTCTTCTTATTACATGACTGCCTTAAACCAAATTCACGACTTTAATAAGCTACAACAGAGGACTGTTTGCTGTCTGGATAAGGACTGCATATCCTTGTGTGATCTCCTTCATTTTTATCCGCCTCAACTCCTGCTTTGTGGATCTGCCTGCTCTCCACTTCTCCACAAGCTGTGAGTGTCAGCTGTTATTCCATCAGTCCCTGTTGCTGCTTCTGTCTTGTTGTTCTACTCCATCCATTTGGCTGTCTCTTTTTCTCTCTGTCTCTTATTGTGGATGTCTGGCTCAGCCCTCCCACCCACATGCTCTCCTCAATAACCCTGTTTTGATTGACTCTGGTGGCTGAAATGCCTTTTGGAGACAAGGAAATGCCGCAATGCTTTAAATGTTTTAAAAACTCCATTTTGAGGAAAAATACCAATTTTAAGTTTTTTTGTTTTGTTTTTTTTAATGATGGCTATTTGAAACACCAAAGAATTGTCAGTAGCTCAGTTTCAACACATGTAGAAGAATTTGTTTCTGGAAAATCAGGCTAAAAGCATCTCGGGGTTCAGCTAGTCAACATTTAAAAGAAAGCTGCTAACAAAAAAGCTAGCCTCTTCGTAGGTATAAGCTAAACTCTGATTTGGTGTTGACAGCTCTTCGTTGATGGTTAACTTGACTTTTAACTGTTAGCTTGAGTTTTAATAGCTGTTGACTTGACTTTGAGACGGACTTCGCTCGATTAGAGTAACTGTTGCTCAACTCGTATTAGCTCTTAGCTTGATTTAATTTGACTGTTAGCCTGACTCTGGATATTAGTTTGAATCTGAGTATGTGTTCACTTGACTTTAATTAGTTCTTAGCTCGACTCTGGATAGTCGTTGGTTTGGCTCTGAGCAGGTGTTTACTTGACTTTGACTGGGTGATGGCATCAATGTAATAGTTCTTAATGAGACTCTTAGCAGCTGTTAGCGTGAATCAGCACCAGTTAGCTAAACACAGCTTAAAGTCAAGCTGGAATGTTTGAAAAATAAAATAAATAAAATGTCAAAGGATGAATGCTGGAATGGTGGTTAGTAGCTATAGTTCATGGTGTGCATGCAGTCTGCCAAAGTAGTTTTTATTCAGTTCTCCAAACTTGCATCACACTGTCCACTGTTAAGACGAGAAAGTTGCTACAACTCCACACAATGCCAATTCAGATTAACAAAGCATTTTGTTGAGTTAAATTGTTATATTTCTTTTTTTCATAAGTTTAAAACTCATTATTTCCCTTCTTATAACAGGGTGTTATTGTTTTCACCATCCATTCTATTCCTTATTCAGGACGTGCCTGTGGGAGTTCAGGCAGCTCCTGATTATTGGTGTTAACTGAATTTGGACTCATGAATACAGATTTGGTGTTTTAGCGGTCACAGGTCACACATTTTAGCAAATAGTAGGTTCACAGTTGATGTTTTAAATCCAAAAGGTCAAAGACCAACATCTCTGTTGGGTTTTTTTCTATTTTGCACCAACTAATAGGTAGACTGCAGCTTTACTTGTTGGCAGTGCAACAAAACTACATGGCAGTAATTCTATATTTTTAGAATTTTTTTTTACTTAATTCTTATTTGTGCATGGTAAAATGCTTTATGAATATTTGATTGATTTGTTTTATTCAGACAAATTTCTCGCTCCCTGTATCGACCGACTATTCGCCTGCTCTCTCACGCTCATCAGCATGATTTGCAGCTATTTATTATAACAGTGGGGGCCTGACTGTCACTTTCTATGGTTTGTTGCTTTTCTGACACGCCTCTCTGTGACAAGGGAAATGTCACTGTTATACATCAAGCAATTTGTTTGTTTGGTGGAAGTCAGCTTTTATTGTCTTTCCTTTGATTCATTTTCTTTCCTCCGTGTCACCCTATTGCCTTTGCCTCAGAGGCATAAAAGTAGCAGTAGGGTGGGTACAAATGGCTCAGGACAAAATGACAGCCAAGTAACTTCCACCTTCAAAATAAGGTTTGAAATATACTCACAAACTCTTATGATTTAATAAAGCAGAGTTCCTGTTGTTTTGATCACTTTGGCTTCAAATTGAAGCTTAAAATTACAAGATATGTCAATAAATGGTCTCTTCAATGATTACCTGAAGTCACCAGCTCAGATAGATTATGGTCACTAAAACTACAACATAAAAATGATACAAGGTCTAACAACTTTGCATTTTGTTTTGTAGCATTAAAGAATAATTTACTGACTCTTTTCTTTCATTGAAGTCTTACTCTTGCATATGAGGTATTAAAAATAATTTTTAATATCACATATTCAGTCACAAGGAGACAGACCATTCAACAGCAGACATTGTCTCAGGACTAGTTATTCTTGGAGACTTTTAAAAACAAAATTACAACCATTCAAAGTGGGCATCCTAGTTTGGATAATTCGAACATTATCCAGATTTCTGCTGCTCATTAACTTCTATTTAACTTAATTCCACAAACTGAGCATAGTATTTATAATGTATCCTGTAACGAATTTACAGCAATTTAAAACTTACAGTCAAAATTTAAAACACTACTACAAAATGGCCAATTCATATTGCTTGTCACACTAAACAGATGGTGTAAAAGATATATTGGTGAGATCTAGTGAAAAATAATTTCTCCACAAACTTTCATTATGCAGGATGATGGAGTTTTTAGAACAGTACAAAATAAATAGTTGTTGTGCTGAATGTTTACTAAAGTCACGACTTTCACTCTTAAACAAAACTGATGTTAAAAGGTGATTCTCCTTAAAATAAAGGGGACTCTATTCAACAAAAATGAGAAAATACTTTCACATCGAGGATACATTTAGTTCATTATCCTTTTGGAAAAAAGACGGGGTTTTTTAAGGTTTACATTGTTTTGCAGCTGAGATAAATCAGCATCAGTCCTAACAATAATGTCTAACCAAAAGATTTGAGCCAAAGCAGCATTTACTCATCGCTTTTCCCTTGATACAACTGTTGGATTCCTATGAAATTGTATGCAAACAAATGTTCCAGATCAACAAAGAAAGGTAATGAATATCAAAACCACTCAGAAGGCAGCAAACAAAATCAAACAGCTTCCGGTTAGTGCCTCACAAAATCTTGAAGTCTTCAAGCCATCACCCTTGTAAAACCTGCAGATCCATCTCTCCTCCATGGAAAACACCTTTGCCTTTAATGCTAGCACTACAGTAGATACCACAGTACCTCAAATACTGTTTTAACATTCGTGTGGGTGGATAGCCTCCTTCAGCTGTTTCTTTAGTGGGAAATTTATTACAGCTGCAGTCAAAGATACTGTAAACAAGTAGCTCACTTTTATTGCTCCTTCTGCTTGACCCTACTCGTTTCACCTGTTAATGTGACATTTTTTCTTTTTAATGTTACAAACTTCCACACAAACTATCCCAGTTTATAAGCTTGTAGTTTCTTCAGTTTCCCAGGTTGAGTGTAGCTAAAGCTAGCACCAACGCCCTCTTGCTAATAAACAAGAATGTCACAGCTTTACTTTCTTTACCCACTTGGACTTGGTTTAATTGTCACCAAGCAGGGCGTCACATGGTGTAGAGATAGGATGGTCACCCCATTTAGTAGAGCTACAGTACTCGACGCTTCCATCCTGGCTTTAATTCCTCATTTTGAGATCTTTATTGCATGTTTCCCCTCTTCTTTCTCTGCCCATTTCTTGTCTGGTAATTGTCAATAAAGGTCACCGGAGCCAGAAATCCAAACAACCATGTCTCCAAAAAGTCCATCTGACGTCAGCAAACAAGGTGTAGCTGCTGATCACTGTAAGATCAACATTACCTTTGTTGATTCAGTTGGATAGTCTTGGTATCTAAACTTCCCAATGACAACAGTGAAGGAACGTTTGTTTGTGTTTTGTTCTAACATACATTAGTACATACTTTCAATCTCATGATTTCCATTTATAATCCTGAATTAAACAGCATGACAACCTTTATATTCCTCCAGATCTGACTGAGATCAAAATCAGGGTAAAATCTATTGATCAATGCAGTGAACTTGTAAAAACAACACTGACAACAATGACGACTGACTAGAATTTATGCATGACTGAATTATTTTTTTCTTTTTACTCGTCAGAAATCTGCTCTGAACCACAAATATATGCATAACTGAAGCAGAAAGGGCCTTTCATACCCCGCTACAGGAAAGTCCAATTAGATTAATGGATGATGACAATCAAGCTCACGCGCATGAGTCAGAAGCTCTTTGGATGTCTGTTGTTAAAATGTCTCTTTCTTTTCACTTCCATCTCCAGTGTCTGAGCTCTAAAGAAGAAGCATTTCACTTCCTCTTTGGTGGGTTGGGCTGCATTTCAAAGCCAGCCCTTCAAGACGAGTTATTTACTCTTGACAGACACTTACAGAAGAACGGCAAACTTAAGAGGGAAATAAAACAGCTGAGAGTGTCTTACTGTGGCGTAAGGGGACGATGAGCAACACCTTTACTGCACCTTGGTGTTGGTTCTTCAAGGATTCAGTTGATTTTCTCCCTTTGGGGATCAGTTTGCTGGAGATCTGGTAACTGTGATCATCATTTCCTTCACCTTTACCTTTACCTCATAAATTTGGGCATGCTGAACCTGTGGGGAGTCCTCTCATTGCTGGTTGAAGGTTGCTCAGAGTAGTACTTTATTGAATTACAATTACCCTGCAGCTAAATGTCCCACACAACACAAACAGCCCAACAGATAATTATTTTCATCCATGTATTTAGACTTTACCTAACATTTTTCCTCTATTTATAGATGACTTCAGCCTTTAGTTTATTAAAGAATAACAATCTATTCTTAGTCTTCATCATATACAACAAACAAGAAGATAAACCCCTAATAATCTCATGTAAAACATCTTTCAGAGCATAATATGATAAATATACATTAATAGAAGCATCATTTGGGTTTTAAAGCAGACAATGTTCTGATTTATGCTCTGTTTTATTTCTTTTTTTAGGGGAATCGCACTGCGGCTGCACCACAATGATTGGGACCATGTCGGTCCTCCACCCCCTGCTGAGGTCCCTCCTGGTTGCAGAGTACCAGCACCACCAAGTGGAGAAATAGATTATTACAGCCTTGTTCATGTCATTCTTTCCTCGCCTGTGGAATAGTACAAGGGCTATTTAATCACTTATACAAAAATGACATCCCGGAACAGACTCACTAAGATTTAAAGCAGCTGAGGTTTGATGAAATATTGGAGAATTGTTAGTAACATGATACTATGTGAAGTTATGAAGAAATCAGTTTATGAATGAATGAAAATGCCTAGATTAAGAAACAAAACACTGTGCTGTTATTTAAGAAATAGCATTCTCTTAGATTGAAACTTTATTTATCCCAAAGAGGGAAATCCACTTGTCTTGTAGCACCAACCACAAATGAAAAAATGCAAGAAATAAAAAAAAATAAGCTAAAAGACATGAAATAACATGCTACACATATGGTATCAGAGAGCATTAATTGTCCAATTGCCCTATGAACAAAAGATTTTTTTAACCGCTCAGTTCTTGTGTATAATGAGCACTAGCGAAATGTGCAACTGACTAGGATTTAGAACAAGTGAAAAAGCTGTGCAAATTACAGCAGTTATGTAAACACTTGCTAAATTTGTTGAGCGTGGAGATTATCATAGAGTCTTAACAGGTGCTGAGAGGAAGGAGCTTCAATAACCCAACCCTAATATCTATGATCCCGCTCCTGGTGACATCCAAAACCACTTTCTCCAAGAACATGTCCATCTTTTCCTGTTCTAGCCCTGTCCCTGTGGTCTTTCTTCTTTGTAGTCCAAGAAAGATTTAAAGGAGGAATTCCTTAGGCTTGGTTTACAAGTATTGACCATATAGAGTTGGAGATTCTCAGATTTTGTTTGAGACTTATCTGGGGAAAAATCAGCTGAATGAAAAGACAAGCTAATTGTTAGTGGGTGCATTAACATTCTACTCCAACATCTGAGGTTGTAGGATTTTATAGATTACCAAAAAGATACAATTCCCAAGACAAATGGCTAAAAAAGCAATTCCTTTGCTGGCTTTTCTGTCTCAACCTTAGAAACAGAGTAATGAGCACAGTGACATTGTTGTGGTTCTGAAACCTCATCTGGATGCATCCTGGATGATTCCCTTTGGAGGTTTTCCAGATTCATCTCACTAGGAAGGAAACTGTGGTATATCTGATGAGCAAAAGAGGATCTCTTGATTTCCCTTTTTGACATTTTAGCTCTACAAGACTTCATATAGAAGATGGATGGATTGAAAAATAGATGAATGCATACACAGAGTTAAAAGGTGAGATAGTTAAAAGGTGAGATAGTTAAATAAATGACTGGACAATTGCTTTGCTTGAAGCTTTTGGAGATGTTTGAAAGTTTTCCTTGGACCCGCGTGATCCCTACCTCCAGGTAATGTTAAAAATCGAAAGATTGATGGAGGCTCAGATTTTACAACTTGACTTGACAGCCTTGATGGATGGAAAACCTGAGGGTCAGCTAGTTCATATAAAACCAAACTGTGATGTAGACCACACATTTCTCATGTACACTTCCAGAGAATCCACATCAGAGACTTCTAATGCAAACCAAAATTAAATGCTGCCAGTAAAAACTGGGGGGTCTTGTGTGTTATTTAATTCCTTAGTTTTTTGGTGAGTAAAATAAATCATCAAAAACCTGGTAGTTAAGGTCAAACAGTTTGCGTTAGTCTTCCTGTACACCCACTGCTAGCACCCACCGCTTTGCACATAATCAGATAGTTGCAGAGACTCAACATTTTCTTCTGACAGCCTCCAAAGCCGACACCTTTTGAAGGTAATGACTCTTCTTTCAGATCTCAACATATTCTCCCTTCCTACCAGCTGTTTCTTTTACTCTGCCTCCCTTTTCCCCCCTCAGACGCAAGGGTAGGAATGAACAAGTGCTTGGATCAATAATATTGAAACTGCCAGTCTTTGGTGAATGAATATTGTAATAAAAAATGAGTATCGAGAGCGAGGATTAAAACTATAAAGAGAGCCTTTTATAAAGAAAAAAAAAAAAAGGGAAGTAATTTCAGGTTCACTTACAACTAAACCTCTTTTTTCCAAGGATTTTCTTTTTTGTACATATTCTACAGACTATCTGCTCATGACTGTTTTATCTGCTTTCTTTGATCTAAATCCAGAGTTCTGTGGGTGTGGATATGGATAGATGGAATAATGAATGGATGTAAAAATACATGGATGGATGAATTTTTGGATGGATAGATGATGAATGGATGAATGGAACAATACATAGATGGATAGATGGAAGAATGAATTAAAAATGGATGGATGGAATGAAACAATGGATTATGGAAAATACATGTATTGAAAAATACATGGATGAATGGATGCAAAACGGATTAACAGGTGGAAGGATGAATGGATGGATGGTTAGCAAAATACATGGATGATGGATAAAAAACATGCAGGAAAAGTCATAGGTCAAAGGAGGGGCAGCAGTTGGTGAAGTGGAGGAAGAGATTGATGGACAAATGATGAATGGATGGACAAATTATGCATGTTTCAATACATGGATGGATAAATGCAAAATGGCCACTCAAACATGCTTCCCATTAATGTACTAGACTGATCCATACTGGTTTTATTATCAAATAACTTTCTCATTATGTTCCGAAATCCTGTCCTTGTTATGCTCCTAGTCTGCAAGCCTCTATTCAGGCTCCTACACACATTTCTGTTCAGGTTTTCCTATTTCAGTCCGTGTTCACGGGCTAGAGAGCTTCCTGACCCTGAGAGGCTCAACAAAGCCAATGTTTGTGGATGAATCAGAGTGCAAAAAGAAACATAGATGCCCTACAGCTTGCTTCTTCTTATAAAGGCCCTGAGAACATTGTGTAGCAGTCAGAAGTGTTTCACTGCTTAATGTAGTGTGTTTGTGTGCAGTTTGTACTTTCACTGAGATATTGGATTGCTATTAGGGGTCGCTGCCTCCAGCTTGCCTTCTCTACTCTATTAACCACCTGCAAACTGGACAACTCCATCTTCTCTGGTTCCTCACTCATACACAGGCCTTGTTCTGTCATTTGACTAAGCAGTGCTGTATATCTGGTCTAAATAGGCCATCTGTCCTGCTTATTTATCCCTTCTATCCCAGTTTTTTTTCCTTCTACCCCCTCCTTGGCACGGCAGCCCAAGTCTGGGAGTCTGAGATTAGACTCATAGCTTTTAGTTTCAGCCTGTCCGTCTGTCTCTGGACAATTCATCTCTGAAAGCTACAAAACATTTGCAGTGCCAGTCAGAAATTTACATACACTCATCATTCGTGCCATATTAACGTTGTGCTTTTTACTGATGAATTCTTCTGGAATTGTGTCGCTCATGGTGGTAGCATGTTGGGGTAGCAATATTACTTTTGTTCTTATTTGTTCTGGTTCTGGTTACTCATTTGTTTGAGCCGGACAATTATTCCCTCTGGTTTTGGATGCCGTCCCACAGGAGGGATTTATGGTCTTACCTTTTTAAATTCCAGACGTTTATGATGTGTAACCATAGCAATGAGGTGTTTTTTTTTTTTTTATTGTTTTAAATTTTTCAAAAATAAACTGAGAGGAGCTGATTCACATCCTTAAAGCTCAAATAATACCTCATATGATCCCAAATCCCAGAGAAGTTTAAAAAATGAAGCTTCATGGATGCAGAGCAGGACCAAACTTCCTCCTTCTCTCTCTGCTGTTTGAAAAACAGCTAAGTTAAATAATTTCACATGTATGTATACATTGCAATGCATAGAAAGCCTTTCTTCTAAGCTTCTTCTTACTTGAACTTTTGCTTCTCATTTGTTGTTTTATGCTCAGAGAAACATCTTATTTTTAATAACTTCTCTTCCTCACCACGAGGAAATAATTTCTAAATGGTCTTGTCATGTTTTCCTTTGGACTTTAGCTGTTTTTCCTCTGATATTGCTGCTTAAATCAGACCTATGTAACATTCAGGCTGTCAAGCTAGAGAAATAAAGAAGTATTTAACAGATATCTCAGCAAAGGGTTAATTTTAAATGAGCTTCTTCACCACTTACCTGCAGCATTCTGTCATTAACTCAATTTGTCTTCATGCATTTAACAAATAAAAAAAAAACAAAAAAACAACATAGCTGGAAAGACAGAAAATAGGATTTTAGCACCAGCAACATGATCCCCAAAGAGCCATTTGCTAAAACTGTCTTCTCTCAGTCTGTCAATTTTTTATTTTTTTCATTTTTTTCTTGACCCCTCCATTTCTTAAAGACCTGTCTTTCAGATTCAAAGTAAAACAATATAGCAGCAGGCTTAAATGTTTATCAGACTTCTTGCTACTATGCTTGGCATGAATAGAACACAGATGTAGCAGCCCTTGCAAGCTATACTATTAAGCAAAACAGAAAGCCTGGAAAATAAATGTGAGGTTATTCATTTTAAAACATATTATGTATTTTTACATAGGGGGGGAAAGCCTTGAATAAGTAAAGTCTGCACACAAAGGGTCTGGATTCAGTCAGTATTGTTAGAGAAACACCAGAAGTCCCTGCAGGAAAAGACTTAAAACTCATGAGAGGGGGAGAGAGACGAACAAGAGAGGAAAATGAGCCAGGAGGAAGAACTTTCCTGTAATGAGAACGGGAACGCACTGAGGAAGGAGAGGGTGAGTTCAAGGTTGTATCCAGAGTTAAAGATTGTCCTGAAAGACCAACCACAGACTTCCTCCGGGTTTGTCTGAGAGGGAGGAGGGTGCATAACCGTGCGTAGAAATGCTTTTCTGGTACATTTCTTCTACTCATTTATGCATATGTACAGAAACTGCTCAACAATTTAGAATATCTCCAAAAAGTTGAATTAATCCACCAATTCATTTCAAAAAGTGAAATTTATATAACACTTGGGTTCATAAAAGTGACACATTTCAAGCATTTATTTAGTTTATTACTGTTGACAATGTTACCTAGATGTATTTAAGTGTAGTAAAGAAACAAGTTAATTAGCTTCAAGTGAAATGATGAGTTTCCCAAAAATGTTGGAATGATTGCCTTTTGAACAACTGTCAAATTCAGCCAAGTTTTGCCCATGATTGTAGGACATACCAGTCATAACATAACGTTTGAGTTAAACATTTGTACTTCTATTACCTAATATTGGATTTTCATTAGTCATAATCATCACAACTAACACAAAACACCTATTTTTTGTAATGAATTTACTAAACGTTTTCACTGATTATAGAAATAAACGTTTTAATAACATTCTAATTGAAAAATTTTAAATCCCTAGTAAAAGAATAAAACTTGTTTTAATGGAAAAAGCTGGAAGTGGTTGAGAAGTACCGTCTGGGAGTGTGTAAGTGTCGGCTCTTTTGTTTTGAGGAGCGAGCCAAATGATCCGGATCCCGAAAAGAAGCTGGAATGCCCATGGCTACCGGGGGTTCGGCGGTTACTCGTTTCCATGACGACATCCGGACACACTGAGAGTGGCTCAGGTATGGAGGAAAGAGAAGAAACAAACGCGATAAAGTTATATAAATAACGCGTACATGAGCTTTTTAAAAGTTTTTTTTTATGGTTTATGAGAACAACCGAAAGCTACTGGGTAACTTAAGCATTTATAAACTGCTGAACGCTGAAAATATTAGAAGTTACTTTGAAACCACTGAACTTTTACGTCTCCTGAACCTTTACGTAAGCTAACCGCAATTCATTAGCTATTCGATAAGCTCCAAATATAAATATAAGTAACGTCGATAGAAACGGTTGTCGTGCATTGTAGTCACCCTGATGTCAAAGGATAACGCTTAATAAGAAGCAACAACATGGAAGAAGATTACATTAAAAACATCCGTGAGGTAAAGCTCAATTAATAATCACAATTCACTTATGTTTGAACGGAATCACTAACTACCTTGTTTTTTTTTCCTTCTTTATGTCCCGTTTCTAGATGCTCATGAGCTGTGTGACTATTTCTGGAGTCACTGAGATGACATGGACAGAGGAGAACATGAATACCCTGGATCAGTTTATTGTGGACACTTCAATTGTAAATGTAGTGGTCTATATGCACAGATCAAACGGGCTTCAGGTGGACTTCAGAACCCCGCCTCCGGTTAGTTTCCCTTTATTATAATCTTCATGAGATTGGCAAAGAAAAATAGTGTCTTCAGTCGGAGGCTCCTTCAAATTCGTTGTAATACAGACTGTTACAGGAGGTCTCTTTTTCTTTCTCTTTTTTGTCCTACTCTTTAGTTAAATTTGTTACATTACATTTTCCTTTAGGATTAATAAAGTATTCTTAAAACAAATTATCAAAAAACTGATTACTTATTTATGTTAATGTATTTTTTAAGTATGACATTATTAGATACGCAGGTGTTTAACTGCTTTTTGGAGGTTTAAAATCCAGGATCTCTTACTGGCTCACACTAGGATTGATATTAGTCTTCATAATTTTTGAAGGACTTTCAAACAATAATTAATTCAATCTAATCAGGATATTCTTTCAGCCTCCTGTTTAAACAGTTTTGGCCCAATCCACCTATAACATTGCTTTAGACACTGAGGTATGCATGATCAACATTTAGTTAAATAATTCACTTTATGAAAGACATAGAGTTCAAAATAAAGTACATTTGTTTCTGCAAAGCTCTTCCTACAATGACATTTTAGTCAGCTTGAAGGATGAACTTTAACTGGGCCATCTTAACACTTGGATGTTGTCTTTTTCAGCCAATCTGTACTAGAATTGCCGCTGTGGCTGGTATTGTTGTCATGTTGGACAGATAGTCTCACCTTTGACTTTCAGATTCTTTAAATTAATCCAGATCATCACACCTTCACTCTCTCTGGTCTCAGTTCTCAGTGTTACACAGCCTGAGACTCAAGTTAATTTGCTGGGGCATCAACTTTGGCAGATAATATGGGCTGTCTTAAATATTTCTCACTTACAAATGTTCTCTGTAGAACGAGTGATTTTAAGTTATTTTGGAAACGTTCCTGATTACTTATTTATGTTAATGTATTTTTTAAGTATGACATTATTAGATACGCAGGTGTTTAACTGCTTTTGATGGTCTGCTACGATTGCTTCTTCAAGCTCCTCGCTGAGGTCATTCTGGTAACCCACATTGTAATTTTTTCAGTCATCTGTCATCCGTATTAATATTTGTACTCTGTGTTTTATAGTTGACCGTTATTTGCCTTTTCTCTTCTAATTTTGTACAGGGGGAGGTGATTGAGGGGCAATTCTACATCAGCCGAACGCCAGGAACCGTAATCACAGAGGAAAACTTTGATTTGGTGGTACAGTTCGACACAATGAGGGATGACCCCCTCCGGGTGCTTCTGCAGGGCATGACCTGCTTGCATTCCATTCCAGTTGCCTACAGCAGCTACAAGAAGAAGGTTAAGGATGAATATAGCAGGGACATGCATTACTTCATCTCTTGCCTTACTGGTGAGAAAAAAAAGTGTTTGTTTTTTTTTGTCTCTACATAGTCAGTACCAGTGTTGTTTTTCACATGTTTCTGTTCATGAGCAGATGACTTGTATAAGAAGGCAGGAAGAACAGTTCTGTACATCCCAGTGGAAGGCCTCCTGTGCTCTGCCGAGGAAGCCAGCAAGGACAAGAAGCTGGTGAACAGAATGGAGAGTGAGTTTAAGGTTTACAATGTCGTTTATGCGGGAATGTTGGTGAAATGCAGCTTTTCACTCTCATTTGCGGTAACTCACATGAAAAGCTCGACATAATCCATAACTGAGATCCTATGTTGTTAAACTCACCTGCATCTCTTCAGGAAGACTGTAGATCCCATTTCCTGTTTTCTGACTCACCTATTACCTCTGCTCCAGTTATGATAATCCACTGGACAGATCAAATCAAAGAGTTACTGAACATCCAAGAAACCGTGGACAACAGAGAACACTGCGGCCCGCTGCAGGAGATCGAGTTCTGGAAGAGTCTCTCCACCAAGCTGTTGGAGATCAGTAGTCAGCTGCAAAAGCCAGGCGTCAAACAAATCCAGAAGATTGCGTATCTGGCCAAGTCCTTATACCTACAGCGCTTTCAAGAACTTGCTGCAGAAATACAGGTAAAACTGTTTTCAAGCCAGTAGATGGAAAGGTTTGCCTGGTCTTTATTTCATTGTATAGAAAAACGTACAAACTATTTTTTGTTAGATCAGTTAGGATTCCCCTCATTTGTTTGCATTTGCTAAATTCCGGAATGATAAGTTTTGGTTTATTTTTACATCAGAGGTTTACATACATTTCCTCAGTTCTTGGTATCGTTGCCTGTTGCAAGTGCTTCCACAAGCACATGCTTGTGCTGGAATTTTGGTCAATTCCTTCTGACAGAACTGATTCAGATCTGTCCACAAATTCTCTACAGGATTGAGATCAGAGTTTAGAGATGGCTATGTCAAAACATTGCCATTGATTGTCCTTAATCCAATGGATTAAGGACAATCAAGAGACAATGTTGGTTGTCTCTGGGTTGTCTAATGATCTAATTAGGTCATTAGATGATGGCCTAATGCTGAGGTTCATTATCCACTTGGGAGACTCTTTTTAAGTGGGAAAACTTGAGAGGTGCTTTAGATTTACAAAATAAAGGAAGGAATATCTCATTTGTGAACCATAATGAGTTAAAATGTTTTGCTAATGTTATTAAAGACAGAAAGAAGTGATAATAATCATCACCTCTCCATAATATCTTTCTGCCCAGGAATGCTCGGTGCAGGCGGAGTCAAACCTGACCTTCCTGTCCATCCTTAAAAAGCCCTGTGAAGAGCTTTTCGCCCTCAAGCCAAAACAAATTGCTTCAAAGCTGCGACACATTGTGCTTCTCATTCGAATCATCTGGGTCAACTCACCCTCCTACAACAGCAATGAGAGAATCACTGGGCTCTTCTGCCAGGTACGCGGACACGTCTAATTTCCACCATGTGTACTGGTGGCTTGGCTAAAATCTACCAATGATAAAACCAAACTGCAACTTTCAGCCAAGATTCTGAGAGTTTTATTTGATGCGATGTTCCAAGTTGGCTGAACATTGAGTATTTCTTAAGTTGTTTCAGTTAGTTTGGAGCCAAAAATCTTCAGGGTCTTGCTAAAAAGATAATGATGAAAAAGGATTTTATTTTTCATTTTTATATTGGGGACACATGGTCCAGTCTACCTTTGTTACTGGGCAGTTGTTATCAAGCCATAATGTAGATAATGAAAGTCTCAAACCAAAGAAGATTTCTTCAACAACATATTACTTCTAAAGGCATTCACACTTAGGTATTGTTCTCTATCTACAGACGTTGTGGTTCCTGATAATATATTTGTCCTACAATAAAATAACGCAACATGTTGGTCACATTAAAGACATTAAAGGTGCCAAATCTTAAATTGTTTACCTCTGTCTTATTACTGGCAGAAAAACCTACCGTAGTACCAAGGATATGTAGACTTTTTATATTCTCTGTAATTATCATTGCTAACTTTGACCAACATGTCAGGATCTAAAACTCACTTTCGAATGTCGACAAATTTTTTTGACTCAACTGTACCCCAGTGTATGGAGAGCCAAAGGAGACAAAATTAAATCATTAAAAAATCTAATAAAATCATTGTTCAATCAATTTTGTCCCTTTTGACACTCCATTCCAGTATGGGTGGGTGTGGACATTATACATGCAGTTTAAATGGAAATCATATGTAGTCTAAACTCTTTTCAACTTTTTATTTTCAGTCAACAGCGTCCCAAAATTGAAGGTAATTAACAGCACAATAGATTATGTTTGGAGAACATGTTGCTTTGGTAAAAAAATCATGCAATTATGGTGGTTTTTTCTTTTTTGTGTGTGTGTCACCAGAAGACAGTCAAACAAAAGAAGAATAAAAACTCAACCCTGTCTAAGTACATTTAAGGTGACAAATGTTTGTGTTCTGCCAACTTTCAGATGAGTAATGAGATCATCCGTCTGTGCAGTGAAAACATCTCTCTGGACAATATCTTCGAGGGCCAATTGTCATCCAGCAAGCGAGTCCTCGACGACTGCATCCAGTGTTGCACGTCCTGGAAGGACACTTACATGCATGTCTCAAAGCTTCATCACAAGTAGGACAAAAGTAGCTTCTCTGTTGAATTTCTGAAACATTCTCTGAGGCCAATGTGATTAGAAATATTTGTTATGTAGATATTGTAAACCACTGCAGTAAAACTGATTGAAAAATTAAGAGGTTGGGAACATTTAGGATATATTTACACTTGAAATAGGTTTTTCTGTTTATTCTTATTTTTATTTCTGGTTATGTTAAATACAGATAGTGCACTTAAGAAAGCATGTACATTACTTTCTGTACATGCTTCATGTCTTAACCAGGGAACTCTTAGAAGAGTCTTTAAAGTTGAACACTTCTGCTTCTCTCCTGGCAGGCATTCTCCCAAAGGCTGGGTTCTGGACAAAACAAAGTTTTTCGTGGGGATTGATGCCTTCATTTTGAGGCTCAGAAACCTGCTTGAGGTCAGTTTATCTTTGTTTGATTATTTTTTTGTGCTGGTTTCACTGAGTCATCGTTTCAGAATGATTTGAAGTAACCTCCGAAAACAGCAACTGTAGCCAGAATCAGAAATCCACAAGACTAAACTCTGGGAGAAATTGAGAATCTTTACTGCTCCCTGTGTACCGGCAGCAAGAAATAATATTCCAGTGAAACAGCTGCAGCTAGTTAAGGTTAACCCTGTAAGTCCTAAACGCAGCGCCGGCGATTCAGTCAACTTTGCTTTACTGTAATTCCGCCACACTTTGCGCTATCTGAAAATTTCCAACAGTTTCTGAAAGGGGAGACTTTGCGCTTTCCAGCCAATCTCGGGTTATTACGGTAATTTCACTCCTGCTGTAGCAGTGTTGTTGTTATTTGCACCGTTGTTTTATTCATGATAACCCTTTCTTATTGTTATTGTTTATTACTTTCGTATGTGTTCCTATAATCCATCAGGTTTGTGACTGCCAGTACCAGTTTGCCCGTTGGGACGACGGCTGGCAAAGAGATATGCCCTGCTTCAGAGGCAGCACCGGACCAGAGCTGACCCGCAACCTGCTGAAGATAGAGACCAGCTTCCACCAAGGACTGCAGAACCTGCGCTCATTTGGCAAGGGGATCCTTGATGTCCAACATCCCACGTGGAGTAAAGAGTTCAGCAGGTTGGTCTGCTGCTATTACATTCAGTTTAGAACAAAAACTGTTGCTAGAGATGAATGCTACAGTTAGACTTCTTTGTTTTTCAAGCTGTTAGACTAAGAACCTCCATTGGTTTGGACTATTCTAGAAGTTCAGTCATATGCATAATTCAAATGTGGTGAACAGATCAGATTTAAAGGAGGTGGAGGAGATTATTATGTAAATTGAGCTTTATATGATGTTTTATTGTTTCTCTTGCATCAAAAACATACTTGAAGTTTTGCTTTGATTCTTTCATGGATGTTTGAGAAATCCTTGAATCTCTCTGGCAGCCATAGACCACTCGTCTATACTTCCTTAACACTTGCTCAAACAAAGCGCTGCTGTTTTACCCAAAGCTCCTCCTGGGAGCTGTAGTACCCAGCCGAACTTCCGCCTCACAGAGCACTCCTTCCCCGCACCTCCACATTCAGCTCCTCTAGACTAGTGGCAGCAGCAATTGGCAAACACCTGGCGCAGATGCGCGCCTGCTGAGCTCCTAAGAACAGTTGCAAACAACATCATGGAGAAGCACTGAGGTGATGACGTGCTGAAGGCAGAGAGTGAAAAATGGTAGAAACCTGTTAAAGAAACAGAGGGTGATTTCAAGACAATGATGCAAAAATTTTGATTTCTACAGTATTTTTATAACCACAGATGGTAAAAGTTACTTAATTGTGCTATAAAAGCAAAAATGCTGTAATCTAGCAGGCATTTATCTTTATGTAATTTCATTATATCTTGACTTCCAGAAGCTACATTTAGATAACTGATTTTAGATAATATCCGCTTTTATACATCAAACAAATATTTTAAACTATTCTTTTATTGTATAAGTTTAAAGGCATTCTCCCAGCATTTTTTTCACAAAAAACTAATACAGATAAATGGCAACAAATTGAATGAACACATCAATAAATTTTCGCTGAGTTTAAACATAAGTTTGTCCAAAACACATTTTTGATTGTATTGTGTGCCAATGGTTTTTAGTAATATCCACAATTTTGTTTTTTGCTTGTTTTGTTGAAAATATGCCAAAAATTTTAATTTTGTCAGAACATTAAAGAATAGTGTGAACATACAAGAACCGATCAGTATCTGTCACAGCAACACCTCTGCTTTCTGCATTGACTCTGGTTTAGGTTAAAAAATGCTCCATAAATCTATATTTAGCAATTAATGTACACATTACAACTCCAATTACCGATGTAAATAATCCTTCATATTTTCCTTGACATGACCATTAGATTGGAGGGGTCAGACAAAGAGCCGCATTAGCAGGAAAGAAACGGCAGTGTTGGCTCTTAACGATCCCGGCTAATGGCTGTGTTATCGAGTTAATTAGTTTACAATCTCTTCATTCAGTCTTACAGAAATAAACAATGAAGGACAATGATAACTCTCAGCCCATTCCTGTCAGATCCAGTCATCAAGGAGACATTGTAAATACCACTACTGCTCCATGTGACTTATCTGTATTGCTTGTTTACCTTAGTGTGAATATATAGAATTTAATAAACTAATAAGGAAGTCTCTACCTTATTAGTTGTTTAGTTGCAGTTATTTTTTACTAAACAAATGTAAAAAAAAAAATTAGCAAAATGCTCATTAAAAAAATTAGCATTTTGCAGTTTTTTACTAAACAACTGCAAAATGCTAATTTAAACACGCATAGCAACTAAATTTACTACAAATGTTATTTTACTTTTACAGAAAGTAAAAGGAAAATAATAGAAAACTTGATAGACAATAATGCATAAATGCAGTGCTGTGATGATAGCAAAGTAAAGTAAAAAGTACTCAGTATGTTGTTTAACACCCTTAGCTTATACTCTATAGATACAGATATATCTCAAGGTAAACATGAGCCATGAAAGACTTAGGGTGCATTCAGACCAGCTCTGCTTAGTTGCTTTAATCAAACTCTGATTCATTTGTTTGGAAAGTCTGGTTTGTTAGAGAAGATGTGAATGTGCAATCAAACTCTGATTCTTCTTTTTTTGGGGGGCAAACTCTGGTCTGCCCAAAAACCCACATCTCAGTATGGTTAAAGTGATCTCTGGTGTGGTTTGAACTAAAAAAGCTCAGCTAAGAAGTAAAAATGGGTGGAGTGGATATTCTGCATCACTCTTCTACTAGTTGACTTGGGTGATGTTGTTCATGTCTACTTTTATGTGATGGTTTGCCGTTTTATTAGGTTTTGTACATTTGTGAAGGATCTGGAAATGATGACCCAGGAGTTGATGAACTCAGCGTTCCGGACCGTGAACACAGTCCAGGAAGGAGTCAGGCTTCTGGACATTTTCAGTCCGATGTCCACACGCAAGGTGTTTGACGAGCACTCACATTTCACAACATCTTCATTTTTACTCAATGGAAAACCTTTTAAATTCCCGTCTTTAGCCGTTCCTGTTTGTTCTCTCTGACGTTCTCTTCTCATGTTGATCTGCGCCGTCACAGGCCATACGGCGCACAATGGAGGAGAAGTCAGAGGAAGTGTACAGCATATTTAGCAAAGAGCTTAAAGTGGTGAAGGAGACAATGGACCAAAAAGGTCGCTGTTATCCTGATTACATACCACAAATTGTGGGGCAGGTCCTGTGGGCCAAAGCTCTCAAGCAGCGCATAGAAAAACCCATGGAGGTACATCTATCAGGCTCTCTTTTGCACCGAAATTTAGTAAAAACTGATTTCTTACCGTTACTCATGGTCTCTTCCAGATCCTTCAGAAGTGCTCCTTTATGCCAGAATCTCCCAGCCGCAAGGAGATAATGTTTACCTTTGTGCAGACGAACCAGCTCCTGAATGAGATAGTGAGGAAAAACTTCTTTGAATGGACCCAGAACTTGGATGGACAGTACCTGAAGAAACTGCAGCAGACTCTCTTGGTGCGCCTCAAGGGCACTCCCTCCAGGCTGGAAATCAATTTCGACAAGTAGGTCAAAATTAGGAAAACAGAAAGAAATAGTCATCGATTTCTATGTGATTAGAATTGAGTTTGCGCTTGAGTGTCTTTAGTTATAGACAGCAATCCTTTTCAGTTATATGGCTTGGCTTGAAAAATGAAATTCATCTAAGAGCATTAATGTTAGGTACAAACAACCGAAAAACGTCCAATTTTCACAAATATAAAATTCATTGTAATTAAAAAATAATCTGGAAATGTTATACTTTATGTGTCAAATACCACAGAAACCAACTAACTCAAAGTTTATGGATATCATTAAATGACAGTGCTTCTTCTCAGGAATGAGGTTCTTTCTACCGTGTCTTACTAAAACCACCTGTTTGATAATTAGTTGAGTTTAATGTCGAGAAGCTCAACCTTAGGCTCTGTTCACACAGCTGGCAAATTACACCTGATTGCGGTGACCTTTAATTAGTAGTATGAATAACCATGCATAAAGAAGAATAGGATTTTAGCAACAAAAAAACCCAGAATTGAGCATCCAGACCTACTGACAAAACCTTTTTCAACAGACCAACTGAAAGTCCCAGACCAGTTAGAGATCATAGTACTGAAATATACCTTAACTGGCTGCTTTGCAATTGCCAGGTAGTATTGAGCCTAGGTTTTTCAGCTTCCCCAGCTGCATTTTCTTTTGAATATTTAACTATTCTCTGTGTAATAACCCATAATTAGTCTGTGTTTTGTAACACTGAACTGGCAAAACATGGATAGGAACCACAATCAATGAACACAGGGTAATACAAAGTTTTCAGATTAAACTTGAATTGAAAGTATCATGAACATTTGTCTACCCATAACTAATGAAAATAATTTATGTCAAACAATGTTTGATCCAGCAACCTGTTGAGGCTGTTTTCTGAGATCCAGTACTGGGACCGAATGAAGTTTGAGATCCCACAGATTGTGTCTGACATGTACCAGAGCAGGGAAGAGATCCGGCTCCTGCGGGAGAGAGTGCTGCTGCTCATCAGGAACTACAACAGGTCTCGTCTATACTTCCTTCAACTGTAGATCACAGTACACCCACCTTCAAGTTACCTATAAACCATTCAACTTTTTTTTTTTTTCTTTAAATCTGCAATGTTGTCAGGATTGTTGGAATGCTCTCTCGTGAAGAGCTGGGTCTGTTCCGGGAGAGGATACGTTTCCTTGACAAGAAGGTGGAGCCCGGCATGACCAAGTTGCTTTGGTTGTCCCAAGGAGCTTCGAACCACTTCATCAACGATTCCCTTCTCCACATTGACAAGGTTTAACACAAACCTGCTAATCCTCTCTCGGTAGCTTTTGAATACACTGGAGCCTCGGTATTCATGGAGATTAGGCACAGTGACTGCTGGCAAATTGCTACAATCCACCAATACTTCAGACAACCACTAAAAATGCTTTAAACTGCCTATTTCAACAGTTCTAACACTGAATACACCTTAAGATACCTCAACACACAATAGAAATTGTCTACCATAAAAGCTAATATTCACAGGCTTCTTTTTTACTGCTCTTGGGATTACAGCCTACTTTGATTTCTTTAATAAAGCAGACGCCTCCTTCTTTTCTCTCTTTTCATTACCTTTCCAGGTGCAGTCTGTCATTGATGGTTACAAAGTTTCCAATCTGTCCATCTCCAACCTCTGTAGGCAGATCAGTGAAACCTTGCTGGTTAAAATAGATGGGAAGACAGTGTACAGGTAATAAGTTCCGATTTAACTTCACTATGATGGCACACTAACCAAACACGAAATCTTTAAGAAATGAATCAGCCGAGTGGTTCTGTCGTTCCCATGTTGGCTAGAAACCTGGAATTTGAGGATGACCAGAATGCTCACCAGCAGAGCCGTCTCCAAGTGCTGCGCTCGGTACACCAGGAAATTGTTGATATCATGACTCAGATTCACACCATCTTTGCCGGCGATGGAGCTGAGGTTGGAATTTTGTTTTTATGCTTTTCTATGCTTAAAAATCACTTTCTGAAGTATTAAGTGTGCTTTTTAAAAAAAATATTATTCAACAAGTATGTTAAAAAATGTCCTATGCAAAGGAAAGAAAATTGATCCAGATCTAGACTGCCTTTCAAAAGTATTTATATCCTTGAACTTTGCACTTTTTGTTACATTACGGCCTCAAACATAGTTGCATTTTATTCAGATTTTACAACATAGTTCAGAATTGTAATGTGAAAATTTTTACTTGTTTCATTAACTGGTAATTAAACTGCACCCTTTTCCCTTTCACTTAAGTCAGTACAGTATATGACATATTTTGCTTCAGTTTCAGAGACAAGTGTTCACTGATATATATCAGTTAGATTCTTGAGACAAATTTATGTCCATGTTTCTTTACACAGTCAGGCTTTATAGAAACCATCTATAAGCATAATTTTTTTTAAGTCTTGGCACAAATTCTTAAATGCATTTAGATCTGCACTTTGACTAGACCACTTCAGCTGATTAATATGCTTAAATCTAAACCTTTGCTATATGTTTTGGGTCCTTGTTGTACTGAAAATTTAACTTCCACCCCAGCTTTAAGTCTTTTGCAGCTTCTAACAGATTTTTTCCATCCACCATTAACTCAAGCCAAATATGCTATGTTTTCTTTGTTGTAGAAAGAAACCCGACATTTTTGATACCCGACATTCTTCCAGCATTGGTCTTCTTTTTGCCATTCTTCAAATAACTCATAATATCTAATCTAATATCTGTGGCATGCATAGCTAGTACCTAGCCTGTCAACACATTCTTCCATGACAGTAGTGGCTCTTTGCAGCTCATCCAGAGTTAATATAGAATCTCTTAAAGTAAAGGGTTAGCCAACAAGTGGTATAAATACCTTTGAAAGGCTCTGTATAAATAGATCTAAATAAATGTTTCAAAGATAAATCCTCCTTTTCCTCTCAAAAGATAATTTGCTGTCCACAACCGTGTACTTTGTAAAAACTTGAGCTCTGATGTTGTAGGTCCAGGAACATTGGGAGACATATTCAGAGAAGGTGGACAATATAGTGGAAGAGGCATTCCGGTTTAACATCAGGGACTCCATGAAGAAACTAAGCAGAGCCATCACTGGGGATAGCAAGACATCGCCCAGTCCGCTGTTCAAAGTGCTGGTACTTCTGCGACAGGCGACTCCTCAAAGCGTGCCAAAGGTATCGCCGACTCACACAGCCTTTTAAAACTACTGTGATGCTGTAAGCTAGAAATTTCTCCTCAAACAGGTCAACACCCACAATGACTGTCATAAAAAAAATCACATTTTTTAAAGGGACAGTATTATGTGAAGTTCGAGTGTTATTCCTTCATCCAAAACATACCTGGAGTGTTGCTTTGATTCTTTCATGCATGTTTGAGAATTCTTTTAATCTGGCAACCATTCAGCTGTGAAAAACGTCTGTGGGGTCCAAGCGCCTCCTCCTCAGAGCTGCACTTTCTATACTTCTGAGCTTTTGCATTGTACAGCAGCTCTTCTCCTGTGACACCCCCATTCAGCTCCTTCAGACTAACCACCAGCAATTAGCATCTGCTGATCTCAGTGCAACCCTGATGAAAATGTTAAAAGGTTAACAGAGTTCTGTTGTGAAGACTTCTGAGTTTCAGAAAGAGCAGGAGTTTTTTAAGGAGACAGGGACCCAATTTCAAGGGGCTAAATTATAAAGTCCAATATTCTTTAAGTCATAGTTGATCTGTACAATATTTTTATTACAACTGAAGGTAACATAGTTACTTGTGCTGTAAAATGGCACTATCTGGCTGTTAAACACATGATATTGACTCTTTAAATAGATAAGAAAAGAACAAACAGAAATTGAGGCACTTGGGTAGACCTCTTCTGGGCGATGTGTGAGGTCTAAGGTGATCCTAAATTTAAATGTAAATATAAAAGAAGTTTTGTATTGCTTAATTTGTGTTTTAAAGAATCACCTGGCTCTGTAATCCAGTTTGGGTTTTTTTTGTTTACAGCTGGAGTTCTCGCCGACTCTACAGAAGCTTGGACAGATTGTGAACATTTTGCCTCAGTTGATCAAAATCATCTCTGAATTTAAGCGTCTCCCTGAGCTTCTCTCCAACAAAGAGTCTCTGGTTGTCCCCATATACATCAGCATAGGTTGGAAACAAATGTATATCATAGTGTACACCTGCTTTAGTGCTTTTTCATATTTTGTCACGTTAACACGTTACTGGGACTTTATTGGATATAGCAACACAAATGAGCACACAATTCTGAAGTCAAATAGATATCTCAAAAGTGTGGCATACATTTTTGTATTCTCACCCCTCTGCGTATGCACCCCTAAGTAAAATGCATTAATATACACAATGTATACTTCACCAGAATCTCCTGTGTGAATGTAACATGACTGACTGTAACATGACAAAATATGGAACAATTAAAAGGATTTAAATATTTTCATAAGAAGCTCAATGATTTTTATCATCCTCCCCATTTTGATTCTGATTGATCACTCAGAAAAAGACGATCGGATTATTAAGACTCAGGCTGCAATTACAGCAGGCATGTTGGCCAATGCCAGGCAACTGGAGGCCTATTTGAAGAGCTGGGGCAAATACAGGCCCATCTGGGAGAATATCAAAGACTACATTATACAACGTTACAGGACATCCAACGCTTCAGTATCGACTTTTGATGCAGATATACAAAGGTATATGATTCCTCTGTCTTTGTTGAAGGAATTTCTGCAAATACATAGTGTGTTTTGCAAAGACATGTTTTATGAATGGTTGATTAGGATCACAAACAATGTCCCTGTGGTCTGACAGATACACTGAGAATGCCAGCAGTATTCAACAGGAAGAGACGGTCGTCACCATACAGTTTGTGATGCTAGACTGTTCGCCGCTCAAGTCCACCCTGGTGCAACATTGCAATGAATGGCAGAAAAAGTTAACACAGCTTCTCAGCGAGATAGCAAGCACTCATCTAAATGAACTTTATGACTCAATGGAAAGCAATGCCAATAGGTGTGCAACCATTTTATATTCCCCAGCTGTTTTGACACATTAGCACAACAATAAACTAGGAGTAACACAGTTGTCTGAGATGATAGTATTACCAAGAAGCATTGTTGGCACAAATGCGCTCACTTATTGTGCAAATTTTAGTAATGCTTCCTCTTGGATTCAGTATCATACATCAAATCTTATTTATATAATAAAAGTGCACAGCTAGGACCAATTCTCTGATATGAAGGAGTCAAGTGAGTGAATGAAATTCTGGAAAAATATGGGGGAAATCCTTGAGTTTAATAATCTTCATTGTTTATGTTCAGGTTGATGAAACCACCGCAGACGCTTGAGGAGCTTAGTGATAGCCTGACTCTTTTAGCGAAACTCAATAGTGATTTGACCAACACAGAAGCTCAGATTCCTCTCATCCATGAACGATTTGCCATCCTCGACAAATATGAAGTCGAAGTGGAGCAACGGGTAAGTATGCAACTTCTTAACAATGCCTAGAAATTTATTCAAGGTACAGGAGTACATTTTCAATAAGCAAAAGTTAACACTGCTTAAATTGAATGAATATATATGCATACATTTTTAAGAGATAACAGCTGGAAGTGTAAACTAGAGTTATTACCACATAAGGAGTTACACTATTGTATTGTCACACTTAAGCATACATCTTTGCCAAGTATGTTACATTAGCTAAAACATTCTTTATTTTTTCTTGGGAACTGAGCTTCCTACCTCTTACTGATGGATCACACCAGTGTAAACAGAACTGATAATTACGGTAGTTGTTTAATATTAACTTTTAGGTTTTCTTTTCATAGTACATCAGTTAAAATTTGTTGAGAGTTAATGCTAACCTTTCTAACATTTTCCCCATGTTACAGTCTCGCAAAACAGTGGTAGCTGGCGGGCAGAAATTAGTTTATATAGCTTTTTGGTATCTTTGTAGCTTCTGAAAAAGCCATTTTATATGGTTGCCCAGGAAGATCAACCCCAACCCCAAAGCCCCAACACACCACCTGAAGCCACAGCAACCAAAAGTACAAGGGAAGCTATGCTGAAACAGAATTTATGCGACAGCGGAAGCTATGGTTAAGTTGCTAGTGTAACTTCAGCTTAGCATAGCTTTCGTTTTAGCATAACTTCCATTTTAGCATATCTTCTGTTCTCGCTTGGCTTCTGTTTTAGCATAGCTTCCGGTTTACATTCTCTTCAAGATATAAGTATAAAGATTATACATCAAAATATTACCAGTTTTTGAGAAATAACTGAATGCTTACCCTAATTTTTTACATGACAGTAACTGATATATTAAATATATTTTAGTGTTCGGTTTATCTATCAGTAATATGATTCTGAAGAAATTAATCATGACTTTAATCCATTGTGTCTTGTTTGCGCCTGCAGGTTCAGGTCATGCGAGAGGATCTGAATGACAAGTGGATTTGGTTTCAGCAGGTGTTGATTAACAGTGACACTGCGCTGTCGAAAGACAAAGAAAAGTTTAAAACCGGCCTCATCCGCTCCTTTGAGGATTTCAAGAAGAAGTTTGACATTGCCTTTCAGGAGTTCAGCATCAAAGGTTACACATACATGTTTTACCATCAACTGGTCTAATTCAACATCAGTCCTAACTGTTTGGAAACAAGTTACATTCACTAAACAAAACATTGTTGATTCAAAAAGCCTTGCACACATTTGTGTATTTGCTTTTTAGTGGTTGTCATAAGTAAATGTATATGTGGATGTTTGTGTAAATCTTAATATGCATAACACTACATTTGCATGTCCAGGTCCTTTTCACAGCACTTTAAGCTTTGAAATGGCCATGAAACAAATAGAAGAACATCGTACCCAACTGGAGGCTCTAAAGCAGGAGCAAAACAACATTATCAGTGGGCTGGCATTCTTCAGAATCGAACAACCTCCCTGTAAATTCATCATGGCAATGGAAAAGGTCTGAAGTTGCTCTTGGCTCTAACAGTTACATCAGCATTCAGTAATACAAATGGTGATTGTAAAAAGTTTCAACGGATCAATAATTTTCCTAAGTTGTTCCTGAAGTTATTGTTTTTTTACGCGTCACTTGTGTCTGACAACTTTGTGCGGCTTTCTAGGACATGGATCAGCTCCAGGAGGTGTGGGAAATCTCTCAGGAATGGGATGAAAACTGGAAAAACTGGAAGGTTCTTCACCTGTCACAGCTGCAGACGCGGACCATGGAGGAAACAGCACTGGAGATGTACAAGAGACTTCGAGCCCTTCAGAGAGATCTCAAGGTTAGTTCTGCTATCCAGTGCTGGTCTGGATGATCAGCTTAGGCATTACGTAGCAGTTTCGTTTATATAGATCAGTTTTGTCTTTTTAGGTTTCTGGTATAATCAAATGCTTTCCCAGTTACAGATACAGTGAAGCCTCTCCACATCATAGTACTTCCTCTATCATGCTTCACGATAAGGATGGTATTATTTAGGCTATAAACTCCCCCTTCCTTTCTCCAATCATATGTTGTTCCAACTACCAAGACTGCCAAGGTTTTTAGACAAATGTCTTACTGGTTTCCTTTCTAGAGATTTGGGAATATTTTACTTCCTGCCTCAGGTAGAAGTGAATTGTTTGGCCCCCTTCAAAGTTTTTGACTATAATTCTCCCTCCATTTCTTATAACAACTTTGTTTTTCAATCTCCTGCCATGTGAGCGTCATCAGTGTTTTTAATCAAATATAAACTAAATTAGTGTTAAAATCGTTTCTCAAGTGACAACTCAAATCCTGACTGAAGATTTTTCACTTTGTTAATCAGTAGAAAACCATCATTGTTTGACTTCATTGAACATTATGAAGTTAATGCGGTTTATTACACAACAATGGCTTGTGCTACTCAATAAAAAATTTTGTTCCTAGTTTGTAGTTTTGGTTTTGATCCAAAATGGTTCAGCTTTGTAAAGGAAGCTAATCTGTTTAGAAAAGCTGTGTTGCTCTGCTAAAAGAGAAAGACCCTTGGGAAGAGGTAGAAAATAATTCAATTTCATGGAGTGATTATTTAGTTATGTGCTGTTCATAGCAGATCAACAAACACTTTTTTACATTAATAAACCGATTTACATTGCAATGAATCTCATACCACAAACTGGACATCTGGCTTAAAGTAGTTAATCCCATTGACTGCAATCCCAGCTGCACTAGACAACATCATATTTTGTGTGTTTTTACTGCAGGGTAAAGATTGGGAAGTAGTTACTTCCTCCAGGGTGAAGCTTGAAAAGTTCAAGCACATCATCCCCCTCATTACTGATCTGAGGAATCCAGCCTTGAGAGACAGGTAACGGTTAAAATAATCTCGCAACGCTTGCAGTCCAAAACTACAGCATGTCCGAACGAGTGTTGTGTCTTTGTTACATGTGTTTATTATGGTCTGGTGCGTTTCAGACAAGCTCTTCAACTAAATCTTCTGACTCTTTGTGAGTTTTGAGGCTTATTTCTTATTTCTCCAGGGGCCGTGCAGACCGTTGTAGCATCTGTCCTTAATCGGAAAAAATGGTCTCACAATTATGTGCATAATTCCTAGTGGATTTGTATTTTAACATACTAATAACCCTAAAAAGGTTTGGAGTTTTTACATGAAAAATGTGTATTAGTCCTTAGGATGTAATTGATCCAGTTTGCTGGGCCTCGAACATAAACCCTGTTATCTGTAAAACTACATAACAGTTGCTGAGTTCTGTTTTGTATGTGGCACCCTCCTCTAGGCACCATGTGTTAGTTTGACACTGATGCATCAAAAGTAAAACAATTGTCATACAATTATATCCTTATACTTCTATGTAAACATATTCTTCCTGACATAAGAAATCATAAGTCTGATTCATTGCAGTTATTTTATAGGCCATGAGGGTACTGAGAGAGAATTACTTTAACATAACAGCAACAGTAGCAGCATAAAAACGGTACATAAGACGAGGAGGGACAGAATTTGGAATTCTGACTTTAATCTCCGAATTCTGAAAAATTAAGTCAGAATTCTGACTTTTGTCTTAATTTGGTTGAAATTGAGAAAAAAAAAATCTAAATTCTGAAATTAAAGTCAGAATTCTGATGTTTTTTTTAAGTCAGTACACGGGATTAAATGTCAGAATAAAAATTCTGGCATTTTCATTCTGAATAAAAATGTCAGAATTCTACAACCAAGTATTGCGGCCAGTCTGGTCATGTCAGATATTCGTAACTCGATTGAAGATTTTTTTTTTTTGTCATTTTGCATCTTCTTTCTGGTAATATTACATCTTTATTTTGTTGAGGTTATGACTTTATTTTCACTTTTTCAAAAAAGCCTGAATTCTGAGAAAAAAAGTCAGAATTCTTTTTTTTTCAGTGGCAATAATTCTTTCATACATGTATGTAAACAGATATATTTTTTGCCCCTTAAGGTAGAATTTGAACCTTTTTTTGTTTCAGACACTGGAACCAGATCTGTGAGGATCTAGAGCGCACATTTGACCACACCAACCCTGACTTCACCCTGGAGAAGATCATATCTTTGAACCTGGATCATTACGCTTCGGTCATTGCGGAGATCTCTGGAGCTGCCAGCAAGGAACTCTCCATAGAAAAGGTTCGGATCTGATTTCTTGTTGATTCTTCATTTTACTTTACTCTGGAATAATGTTAGGAAAGATCTGAAAATGCAGCAGCGCGACTCTCCTCCATTGTGGCTTCATCTCTGGCAGCTCAAAATTTGCCGTCTTAGTCCTGCCAGCAGCCCCTCTCCCCCATTTCCCTTCCTCACTCTAAACCCTCAGAGGTTACATCAGAGCAGCATTACAGCCAAGTTTGTGCACATTAAAGTGTTGAGCAATTAGCATATACAGTTGCCATGCAATTAGCACCTCATTTGTGAAATCAGCCAGTAATTGTTCATTCAGAAACTGGGATTCAATTCAAGGAGCTCTGAGTGAGGAAGAGCCTGAAAGGAGCAGTCGTTTGATGATTTTAAACTACAAAACTCTAAAAACTTTGTATGCTAATTCACCATTACGATCTAGTATTTCTAAGACATTAGAAAATTATTTTATTGCAACTCTATTTTTGGTCTGTTTGCATTAGAGTTTGCATTTGTTTTTTCAGGGTCTGATCAATGTCAGGAAGACATGGGATGAAGTATACCTGGACATCGCTACGTACAAAGAGGAAGGCCACTTCAGGCTGAAGTGAGGCGGGTTTTAATGTCAAGCAGAGGAACGGTTTCAAAAAGTTACAAATATTGTCACATTTAACATGGCTCAATACTTTACTTTGAGTTGATGCCACTGTGTAGAGCCTGCAGATGGCAGATTAAAATTTTCTGTCCTAAAAAAACGCTAATATATGTATATATATATATATATATTATATATCAGCAAACTTACTCATTTCTGATGCATAGCCATCATTTCAGTCCTTTCCAATCTAGTTTTAAAACGACAGCGCCGTCAGCGGATTTACAAAGCTTTGAGATGCAATGTGGTGATAGTGTTTTATACAGAATAACAATGAATTGGCCTTTAACAGGTTGTGGAATTTGTTTTAACCTTAACCTCAAGTACAAAAAAACCTAAACTGATTCCACACTGACAGCAGGGAAACAATATATTGCAGAGCAAGCACTTTTGTTTTCAAACACACACAGGAACAGACGGAATCAAAAGTATTCATTGTAATGTGAGCATATGATGGCCTTTCATGCTGGTTATCATTCCAGGATTGATGTATCAATTTAAACATCACTATTCATGTTCTTTCATCCTCCTCAGAGGGAGTGAAGACATCTTCCAGACGCTGGACGATAACCAGGTCATTTTGTCCACAATGAAAGCATCCCGCTTCGTTAAAGCCTTTGAGCGAGAGGTGGACCAATGGGAACGCCAGCTCACCCACATAATGGACATCATCGAGATGATCCTCTCCGTGCAGCGAAACTGGATTTACTTGGAAGTACACAATTTACCTTGCCCATTTATTGTTTATGTGTTTTGCAAACCTGCACCAGAAAGCTCTATTTCATACAGAAGCCTTTAATCCAAAACAAGCGCTCTTCTCTTTCTCTGTTGCAACCAGTTGTTTTCTTTTTTTCCCCACTCAGAACATTTTCCAAGGAAAGGACATCAGGGAGCAGCTTCCTAACGAGTGTAGCGAGTTCGCGGGCGTCAGTCGCAACTGGAAGACCATAATGACACGACTCCACGAGAATCCGAACGCCCTGCAGGGAACACATTATCCCGGTACCACCGCAAAGTTCATGTTTCTTTCTTTAGAATATAATTTATACAATGCATTACAACCTGGCTGCATCAGGCCAATATTATTAGTGTGTACATTTGGCAATATTTTTTTTTTTTAATGGAATTGTTTTGAGTCAGGTTGGTTGTTTACATTTCTTTAAATTTGTGAAAAATGAATCTGAGATCATAAGCAGAAAAAAGCCACAGATATAAAGTTAAAACCAGATGTTTACATACACTATGAAAACCCTTTTTTTCCTCATTGTCTGGCATTAAAACTGGCTAAACCTTTTCTGTTTTAAATCCTTTGGGATTATGAAAATTATTTCTATAGCAATAAATGGCTCGTTAAAAGAGAATTACATTTTTTAGATAATTTTTATTTCTGTCATTATGGCCTGTCTTGGCCCATTTGCTGCATGTCTTCCCTTTCTCACTCCTAATTTCGTGATTACTTGCTGTTCTACAAAAGCCACTAGTGCCCCCCCCACCCCCCAAAAAAACAATTTCACAAACAGTACAATTATTAAAACCTATGAGTTAAATGGAGGTTTAGTTGTGGGTTTGATTTAAAGCAACACCTGAAACACAGTGTTGCATGACTTCAGACAGATTTGTTTAGCGCCACAAGTTTGGTTCATGTTTGGTAGAAATTCCCAGATGTCTAAATATTCCACATTTATATGTTGAAACATTTTGAAACAAGTATAAAAAACAGGAGGGTGACCAGCCATTATGTAATTTGTTGTGTGTCCCACAATGACATCTGTTACAGCAAAGTGTTATGGGAAGCTTGAGGAAGGATACCTGGAACATTTGACCCAAGTTTTACAGCTACAAATGTGTGCCTGTCTAATCCTGAGGAAATGGAAAATATCTAATCAAATTCTGAAACATTTCTTATATCGGCTTTCTATTCTAAAATAATATTTGATAAAACTTAACTATAAGTATCAGCATAAAATTTGAAGATTCTGTCATTTAATCAAATCATCAATTGTGACATTACCTTGTCCGTTCTTTCTTTTAGGCTTGTTACAGACTCTAAATGACATGAGCTTCAAGTTGGAAGAAATCCTGAAGGCCCTGGACATGTATCTGGAGACCAAGAGGCAGATCTTCCCAAGGTTTTATTTTCTGTCAAACGATGACGTGCTGGAGATCCTGGGCCAGTCTCAGAACCCCGAAGCCATGCAGCCTCACATGAAGAAGTGTTTTGACAACATCAAGAGCCTACGAATCGACAAGGTGGAGAACAGATTTCATAAATGTGATGGTATCCACCTTATTCCTAGCCCCCATGAGGCTTTGCGTAATTTATGGGCGCGACTTCCGCCGCTAACCGGAACCGCCATTTGTTTACATGTTAGCAACTCGCTAACCGGCTTTCCACAGAGGTTTTAGGCTATAAAATATGTGGGAACTCCAGCTATCACAGCTTAAATGCGGCAATATTGTTTTACCGCTACCTGCAGCTAATGCGGGGAGGGATGGCGACTTGAAGAAATGGCCGCAAATAACCCGCACTAGCATAGTTAGCTCCTTCCCTGACTCAGTTGCTTCGGATGCAGATGCGGGTTTTCTTCCCTTGACTTTCTATCCACACAATGGAATGAGCACACAGAAAGCATTTTGGGTTCTCTGTTCAAGTTCAGAATTTGTAGCCAAATTATTTTTGTTTCCTTATCTGTCGGTAGGCGATGAAAACTACCGCTTTTGTTTTGGGAGCCGTTCAAGACACACCTATTGCTGCCACAAATTAATTATCTGATTATTAAAGCACAGCAGTTACCTGAGCTCCGCAAGGGCAGACACTTTCCAGTGGCAAGTTTCTCTCTATAGCAGGTTAATGTGTGATTCGGTTCGGTTCTAGTCCAGTGTGGAGACTGCAGCAGCTGCGGTCATTTCTCCGCTGATTTGCAGCGACACTCAGCAACGGAGAACCTCGAGATTCTGGTTGTGATGGACTAAAAGAACCCATATATTTTATTTTGTCGTTTAAAAATGTTCCTGGCCCAAACATAATGATAAAGACTCAGCTCATGATTATTATTATTATTTTTTTTAAATACAAACGAAAAATAAAATTCACATCACACCAAGTTAATATCATGTAGTTCTGGTGTTTTACTATGTCGGCGCAGAACGGCAGCTCAGAACTCTGACCAGCTTCGCTGCTTTTCTCGTTTTTATTACTGTCAGTTCTTCAGAGAAACGAGCTGCTAGCAGCGCTGCTAATCCAGTCATTCCGTAACAAAACGAAATGATCGTGTTCCGGTCGCTCCCCGTGATTAAACTTATAATTATCATCCTCTGTACTGAGCAGCTTTCTGATAGCAGACGGTGTTATTCAGTTAACAAGTTTAACTGAATATTGAATTATAACGAAAAAGAGAGATGTATCATGAATATAGATTAGCAAAGAACCCTACAAATTACAGTGAAATACTGCTACTTCCGGTGGGCGCCGGAAGTAAGACCCATAATTGTTTCCACAGTAAGCCTCCCAGAAATAAGGTGGATAGAACAGACCTTTTCAAATTCTTGGGCATTTGCCCTGGCGCTTACCACAAAAACTCTTTGATTTCTATAATATTTCAAACCACAGTGTTTGATGTCACATAAATTCATATCAAAAATTATTTTCTGTCTTTTTAATGCAGAAACTGCTATTGTTTCCTTCATATGTTTCACAGATAAATAAATCTCTAAGAGCTGATGGGATGTTTTCAGCTGATGGCGAGTTCATTTTGTTCAACAAACCCCAGCCGCTGGACAAACCAGTGGAGGTAAACACAGCCGGGTTCAATCATTTCAATTTGCTTTTTGGGTTTCTTGTAGTGGTACTCCTGGTGATTGTCATTGTCCAACTTTAGATTTGGCTTTGCGATGTTGAGAGGCTCATGCAGAGTACTCTGAAGGCGCATCTAAACGACTGCCTTATCGATATGAAAAAGATAACAGGAACAAGAGAGAAATGGGTCAAAGACTGGCCAGGACAGGTGAGTTTATGTCAAGCCTCTTTCAGACTGTGCTGCATCTTCAGTTCTCACACCTCTGATTAACAGCAGGCTTTAGAATCTCCCATCAAGCATCCAATGTTTTAAACAAGTTTCCTTCCCGTCTTAGATTGTAATTACAGCGAGCCAGATCAAGTGGACGAGTGAGGTCACCAGAGCTCTCAACATCAGCAAGGAGAGAGCGAACAAATCCTCCCTAAAGTCACTGAAGAAGAAACAGGTGTCGGATGAAGCCAAATTTAGGCTCCATAGATACTTTGCACACATCTCACCTGAATGTTTGCGTCTTCCTTAGGTCGCTATGCTGCAAAGCTACTCAGAGATGATACGTGAGGAACTCCCAAAAGTCCTGCGTCTGAAGGTGGTGGCGCTCGTCACGGTGGAGGTTCACGCTCGGGATGTTATCGATAAGCTGGCCAAGACCAGCTGCTGCGATGTCAATGCGTTCGAGTGGCTCTGCCAGTTGCGACTGTACTGGGAAAAGGACAAGGTGAGACAAGAAAAGCAAGCAGTACAAATCAAACTACTCTGAAGAATGATGATGACACTTGAAATGACAAACTCGAGTAATAAATGAACAAAAGTAGTGATAGATAAGTGTCTAACTCCAATTTAGTTCATAAAGTTATGATTTGTATGTGAGGAAGTCAAGAGAAATGATCACTAGGAGGTGTAGCCTGGAGACTTAACAAACTGGCACTCTATGGATGGATGTAAAAGCTCTCTTTGGCAAAAAATGTTCAACCACAAACTGGTCTGGTAAGATAGATATAATTTTATCTACCTCAAAGAGACTAGCGGCAGCAGCAGTTAGTCAATTTCAAGGTGTCAAATTGATGGTTGATATGTACAGCATTTTTATAACAACTGAACGTAATAAAGTTACTTGACTATTCTATAAAATGGCGCTGTGTGCCTGAAAATACATAATACCTCCTCTTAACTTTTCCTCAAGCAATATCTAGTTGTATGAAGAAAACAGATCTAAAGATTTCTATATTTATAGTTAGAACAATCGTTTTCTCTAGAAAAAGTTTCACAAAGTATAGGTTGGGCCTTTGACGTTCCAATTCACTGGAAAAAAATGAGAAGATCTTCATCACCAGAGGCAGGATGTTATACATAACATGACAGGTTGAAAAATGTAAGGTTTTACTTAAAAAAACTCATGAAGTTTGGGAATAAGTAAGCAAGCGGCCCATGTAACCACTCCACCTCTACCAAACATTGAGTGGCAGAGTTATCATATGTGCTGAGACAGAGTAAGAAAACATGAATTTAAATGTGTGTGTTTTCATTCTTAGATTGAGATGAATGAATGCATCATCCGACAGACCAACACACAGTTTAAGTACGGCTACGAGTACCTTGGAAACTCTGGACGGCTGGTCATCACTCCACTCACTGACAGGTCACAGTTAAAGTCACACCCATAATACAATCAGCTAGAATGAGTTTAGGAAGACTTGCAGTTAGATTAGTGTCTTAAATGAAATATTCCTGCATAACATCAGGATTTTTCCTATTTTAAGCCATCACCGCTTTCACTATTGTAATGCGTAGCAATGATACAACATGAAACAGACAAAATAGTCTTGTGCTTAAATTTTGACATCTCAGCAGGTTGGATTTCTTCTGTTTTGTGTTCTGTGGAGCTTGTCTGTGTCTTGTGTTGTAAATGTCAGTGTTTGATCGTGTCCAGGTGTTACATGACTCTGACCACGGCTCTCCATCTCCACCGGGGCGGCTCTCCGAAAGGCCCAGCCGGCACAGGGAAGACAGAGACTGTTAAGGACTTGGGCAAATCCCTGGGAATGTATGTCATTGTCGTGAACTGCTCTGAAGGACTGGATTACAAATCAATGGGACGCATGTTCTCCGGCCTGGCTCAGGTCAGGGAAATTTAAAATCCACTTATAAGTTGTAGTTTTGTAAAAAGTTGAGATTTTAGTGGGGAAAGTAAGTTTTATTTTTGTTTGCTCTGAGCAGACTGGTGCATGGGGATGCTTCGATGAGTTCAACCGCATCAACATCGAGGTGCTGTCAGTGGTCGCCCAGCAGATTCTTTCCATCCTGTCTGCCCTCACAGCTGGGAAGTCTAAGTTCCAGTTTGAAGGGCATATGATCCGTCTGGTTCCAACATGTGGCATCTTCATCACCATGAATCCCGGTAGGTCTACAAAGCTTTGGAAAGGAACAATCAGGATTTTACTTCTTTGAGACTTCCCTACTTAGAAAAGGAATAAAAACTTTTTAATTCTTCATCATTTTTAGGGTATGCTGGTCGCACTGAGCTTCCTGACAACCTGAAGTCTATGTTCAGACCTATCTCCATGGTGGTGCCGGACTCTACTCTGATTGCTGAAATCTTGCTGTTTGGAGAAGGCTTCGACAATTGTAAGGTACTGTACTTATGTGATTCTAAAAACTATAGGGAAATTGTGTTAAACACCATTTCAACTACTTTTTTGCCTGTCTTTTGTACCATCTTTAGCACTAGCATGAGGTGTTTTTTTTTTTGTTGCTATGTTATTGCTTTTAATGACGCTTTTACAGACCTGAGGCCCAGCTGGATTTATGCTAAGATTAAGTAACACACAGTTGAATCCTATGTAGAAAGCCAGTGATAGGTTGTCTAGGATTTTCTTTGGAGTTATCATTCTATAGATAACTTATCATTTTCAGCTGTTTCTGTGCTAAAGGTTTTGGAGAACCATGTTTTATTTTCCTCCCACTTCACAATTGTTAACTACGACTTGTTGATCTATCACATAAGATACACTAAAATTTGTGGTTGTAATACGAGAAAATGTTGAAAAGTAATATGGACACTACACTGACTAATGAAGCACATTTATTAGAGAAGATAATATCTTGTACAGTATGTCCATGATGCACTCATTTAAAACATTTTCTTTAGTTTAGATGATATGTAGGCACATTAAACTGTGAATACCTCAGAGCTTCTGCATGTAAAAGAAGCATTAATGAAGTAAAAACAGCAGATTAACTGCTTGTAAAATAAATTATCTTCTTTTCCACACAAGACAGACTCACCATGTTATTTAATGTCTCTATTATTTGTGTCTGACTATTAGCTCCTGGCTAAGAAGGTATTCACACTCTACTACCTGGCAGTGCAGCAGCTCTCCAAACAGGATCATTATGATTTTGGTCTCCGTGCTCTCACCTCTTTGCTTCGCTTCGCTGGGAAGAAACGGCGGCAATCCCCCAACATCGCAGATGAAGAAGTAAGTCTCTCTCTGAAACCTTGTGCCCAGGTTGTCGCAAATTATGGATTCGTGCAAATTTGAAAGATGCAGTTATGTAACCAAAGTAATAAAGCAGAAAGACAATGGATGACTCTTTGCATGTCTGTCCTCAGATTCTTCTGATGGCCATGAAGGACATGAATATTGCTAAACTGACCTCTGCGGATCTTCCACTGTTTAATGGCATCATTCAGGACTTGTTCCCTGCTGTGGAGACACCTGTTATAGAATATGGCAAGGTATGCAGTTCATATTAACTTTAACCTATCATCTATAATACAAAGCAGAGGGTTGGTTGTAATCAACCAACCTCCAACCATCACAAAAATATTTCAGCTGCTTCTTAACAGCAACTTCTATCCTAAAGCCTGGAAGACAGCAACCATCATCCCTGTGCCAATAACTCCCCACGCCAAAACCAATACTGATTTCAGACCCATTGCCCTTACACCCATCCTTAGCAAATGCATGGAGTGTC